>QNGE01007572.1:0-22178 GCA_008508345.1 Paragonimus westermani | reverse complement strand
AATAAATCGTTCACTACTCAGTGTGTCCCCTCTTTCGATCGTTATATATATATATATATGTTGTGGCAAAAAAAATTGTTCTGCAAGGCGTCCTTTACGATAATCACTTATTAAGGCTGGGTTGAACCCAGCTTAGGAGTTTGGCTGTGACCTGACCAATAGTCTGTAATATGAGACACACCCTAGGACATGATGTTAAGCCCGCGTATCCATGGTCACGATGAAGTGTTTGGTTCAGTTCGTCTCCGGGCCTGACAAAATGGGTCGAATGAAAACTGAGGAGACTTAAAGTTGTTCAGTTTTAAAGAAGCAACTGGGGACAAAAATGTCACACTTTTGCAGGTTCCATAAACTACGGTAGGCGGATAAGCATTACGCTGGCTTGTTATTAAGTGGTTAGATCACTCCGGTTTACTAAAGTAAGTCTTACTGATAAACAGAAGGTTGGCGAGCAATAATGAATTATGGAATATCAGTCGAACGTCAATCCTCTTTCGAAAGGAGCCAGCGGAAAAGTCCAAAGGAATACGGTACCTACGATCAATTGCTCACCTCTGATAAATAGAAGACTTTATGAGCCCTCCCTTCTAGGGTAGAGCATTACACCTGTACCGTACTTGATTGCGTCTACCCAGTCTATCCATTAATATAGCACCAAGTCGCTTACTTTATCGGCTGGTTTCAAACTAATACTTATGAGATCAGTGCCGATGCGGCCAGTCAAAGAATTAAGGCTGTTTATTTCCAAGCAACTTGTGTGATGTATCCTAACTACATATTATCACCATTCGTCTAGGAATTAATATTAGTGAGTAGCATGGCAAATTCCTCAATTATAAAGCTATCCGGTCATCATGTGGGATCCAACCAGCGACGGAAATTGTATGCACTTGCGCGCTGTGTGTTACGCCGTCTGAGCTGCGAAGCCACCGTATGAGTCTGGAAATGTCGGTTTATCTGCCTACATATCTAACTATACACAGTCCATTTCGTTTGACAGCACTCGGATAAGATTATTTTCAATAATGTTTTCGTTAAACACGATGGGATGTGGAGCTAGGACCAGAAGATCATTGTAACTAATTTTGTAGAGTTGGGGTTAGTAATGTGGAATTACCAATAAAAAGAAGGTGAGTAGTATATATATCCACGGTCGTCAAACTAAAGTACACAGCAAAACTTGCATTTAACAAAATCCTGAGTGTAAAATTAGAGGTGATTTGGTGTTATGAATCACCGACTGAGCCATTGTGGGCTTGCGGGTACGATGGGTGGATGGGAAGGAGGTGTAATCTGTTTACTGAATAGAGTTGTGAAAGTCTTGGAATCGAAAATTCCCCTATGACACCGTGTACCATTTAGTTCGTATGACGAGGTCAAGGCATCTTGTTCTGCCTCCTACCCGTGTCGATCGAATTCCCGTAGCGTGGACATGTCAGGACCTAGTGGTTTTTCGATTTGATCATTTCCATGACTAATGGTCTTGTTAAACCACGGTCAAGATAGTGTGTGTGAGGATGTGAGACAGGACAATAGCCTTGTTGAACAAGCTGAATTCTGTAAACCTGGCGGGCTTACAATAAATAAACAGTTCACTGGCAGGTAGTAGAGGTTTCGGTTGATATAAGTTGAACACTAACAAGTGAACGTAAGTGTCGCACTCCCATAGACTTGCCAGTCAGCCGTTTTCGAAAAGAAGCACTATGCTCGATTGTTGCTGTCCCTAGCCAATAATGAATGTTTCCCACTGTCGGAATTAGAACCCAGATCACACTTTCTGAAGCAAACTTGTTGACTAATGTGCCATTGACATCACACTGGGCACGACTGAATTTTCATATGAAAACACTCAGCTACATTAACTTGCGATTAATGCTCCGATTTTCCCCTAGCCTTGAGGAGATACACAGTGAATGTCCTGTGAACTTCAGTAGATGACCTCAAAACTACTGTTACACTCCACATTGAAGTCACATAAATCATTGAACGCGACATTTCAATTAGTGGTAATTAGTAGGGGACTTGGGTGGTATAAAATGAACAACACTCATAATTGTTTATCTAGTTCACGTAACCGTGTGGAATGGGGTGCAGAAGATTGCGAACGTTGAACCACGTTGAGATATCAAATACGTGTCAACCTGGTGACTAACGCGGGTCTGTACATGACAGGGCTGACGGATTGGTTATCGATTAAGTATCAACCACAAGTATCAGAACAAAAAGGTACTTACAAGTCTATTCTTGATAAGATCAGAGGTCGTTAACCTGGATTATTGCGAACAGCCATTTTAACAAGAATGATTCAAAGGAAAGCCCTAAACGAAGGTGTGGTCACAAAATTGTCACTGAATGGATGGCTTTCCACTGTTCTAAGGACGTTTTGGTTGAACATCCGCCAAAAAATTTCGTAGTCTGTCCTTCAGTGTAAAGATAGTGCACAGTATTGTAAAGCATCTGCCCATTGCATTACCGCTTTCCAAACGAATACATCGTTCGTTCAACAAATGTAGGCAACCACCATTCCACCTGATGTATGGCCTTGTAATAACGATCGAAGTCACGGCCACTTGGGCCCATCAAACCCCGCCTGGTGATATAGTCAATTTGAATAAAACGATCAGTCTGAGAGCCCAGAAACTCGTGCGCATGGGAGGCTCCAAATGCGGCAATTTGTATCTTATAATCGGAACAATGGGCACGCATCCTAACGGGATCAGTGAAAGAACGGACACAACACACACACACAAACCACTGAAACCACAGCCAGCTAGACTGGCGCCGCGGTTACGTTTGGGGTGCATGGACATTTCTAGTGAAGTCGATCGACCCATCAAACCACTGCTCTGGTCATCACGGTCCACGATCGATAACATCTGGCTACTGTTCACACACACCTCTCCACAACCGTCTCAGTGCTCGCAAGGCAATGTTAGACTACGAACCAGCATGCGTCGGTCAATGCGAAATGGACAAAACAGGAATGCGGTATTTCCCCAATCAATTGTGTCATCACGATAACCCTTCACCGAACGATAGACAATCAAAACCTGCATCCATGAACTGAACAGATTTACAGATGACTGGAAGACTGATCGAAACCCAACCGCTTTCCATAGAATCTGACGCACGTGATGCTGTATTTTCAGGTTTATCGCACCACTTATAGGCTCCGACGTGACGTTTCACAGGCATGCCACCGAAACGGTAGGCGTTGCTTGGCACCTCTCAATATCGTGACCTCGTTAATGAACCGTGTCGTTGCGCGTTGCTGTCAACATGTCTTATTTGACCATTTTATCGGTGGAATGATGACAGCAACTTGTCGCGTTATCGAGATCGGTGTGGACAGTCCATGAACACTGTTGTTCGGATTGAGGTATTTTTGTTCTCTGGGAAGCTGGTTGGTTGTGAAAACGATATATCCGTGATGCGAAGGTTGTTTAGTTTGGGTTGACACACAACATTCATATCAGCTGAATGCGGTCTTTTCTTTCCACCATCTCTAGGAGGGTATCAGCCAAGTTCGGGCACAATAGGTCACCCACTGTCGAATTATCAGTTTACTTGCTAGCATTACCATTTAAATGAAAGCGAATAGTCTCTGTAAATAAACAGTTAGGTCTCTAGGATGATCGATCGGGATACACAATGGACGATTCTGAGGAGGGGATAAAACCACATAAAAATTCGGAAGGCTCACACTAAGGTAGATTTGTGAATTACGATTCGATATCAAAAAGCTACATTTTAGTGCAACTTCCTGACACGTTGTTTAAAAGTTCTTCAAATGAATCTTGTTCACAACAGGAACCGAACCATTTCTGATTTGGGCTGGGAATTTTCACAAGCCATTCAATCAGCCCTTACTATATCAAGCTGCCAATTGACAGAGTGGGCCACTACTTTCGGCGAGCCTCCTCATCCGTGACATGTGAGGCTCAGGCAGTTTCACTTGCTTATACGGTGTCTTATTGATGCATCCATCTAACAGCAGAACATGGAGCTTCTTTCGAAATCCATATGCAGTTTGTGATACAACCTGCATTTACGTTCATCAACAAATAAGTTATTCATTTTCGATAAACACTCCGACTTATTAAAGTTGACAATATCAGATTTGAGGAAAACGACATCCTATATCTTGAATTGCTTCATAGATTCATAATGTTCCGATGTTAAGCAACACTGTTGACGCACGAGTCAGATTACAAACCGTAGCGAAATAACGACTACTTTAGAGCGAATCAGCCTGCATTTTCCGACCAAACGGAGCACAAATCTCTCAGAGGGTTATAGGGGTCTTTGAACTAGACATGAGTTTGCAACCGTCTAGATACTAAAGTGCGAATGTTGTTCTCCATTCATAATGTCGTCTTCACTGTCTCCAATTCGTGACCCACCGGACCGTCCTGACTGTCGTTTTAGTCATCAGCTCACCTGCAGTTGCAGTGACACGGAACGAGGTTTATTGCGATTGGTAGCGAAAATAGGCATTGAGCGCGATGACGTAACCGACACTAGCAACTCAGCAACTAGGCCGGAATCCAGTGCCTTCGATTGCTAAGCTTATCTTGGGTGCAGGTAATGTGGTTGACCCATTAACACCGTACGCTGTGTTGTTCTGTAATCCAAATCCCAAGCTGTTGGCGTTCAGGGGAGCTATGCTGATCGTGTAATATTGACCACTCCTCTGCACTCAAATGATTTCTTTAATTGTGTTCTGATAAACCAGCCCACTTTCTTCATGCCACCTTTGGTTACAGCGCAGCTGGTAGGCATGCAAGTTTCTCACTCACTTGGCTGTAAAGAATATCATCGCTTATAAAGTTTCGTCCGGTTTTTGCGTGCACAATTCCCGGGTTTGAACATTGGTTAGACAATGCCACATGGGAGGAGTGATAAACCAACACAGATACGCTAGACAGTCAGCCATCCACAGAAACATAACCGGAATGAGTTGTTTGAGAACTTGGCATTGTCGAGTGACAATTTACCCGCCCACAACTGGGTAGAGAGAACGACGACGTGAGCTGAACCATCCCGTGCAGTTTCGATTGTAGATAGGCAGGAGTGAGCTGGCTGACACTCATTTTCGATTGGGAATTGTATACCTTCTCCCATAGACACACGTTGACGAACAAGCACGTACGCACACAAACATACAAGGGTAATCCATTTGACCACAAAACAACCTAGGCTAATAGAGCCGAGAGTTTTCAGTGTTATCGTGTCAATGATCAAAATGTGTGTATATAATGCAGAACAAGGTAAACGCGGTCGATACCGTTAAATAAAACCTAGTCAACCATTCCTTACCTATTCTGGATGCAACTGCAATCTGCAGATTACAGTTTGGGCACACATTTTGTTCTGACGCTGTCACCCACGTGCAAATCGTAACTCACCTATGCAAATAAAGTGGTCTATCATACTATTTGCTGATCTGCTTATCAGAGTTCGTACAGTTTGCTCCCCACAGCTGGATATGTTGGTGTTTCGGTGTAATCATGCACGATTGCTCGACGTGCCTTCAATTATTCGTCAGGAAACGTTGGATCTGGATTTATCTCATAATCTCATAGAAGTTCTTCATGAAGACAGCTTCAATCGACTTCACAATCTGCGCAGCTTGATACTACATCATAACAGAATTTATAAGATAACCGACCGTGCATTTCTACGCCTAGCGAACAGCCTAAAATCACTTGATTTAAGATATAATCAAATAATGTCTAATAGGATTTCACCATTCCCCGTTGCTGCATTGGCTCCATTGGTACATCTTACGTATTTGGACCTGTCTGGCAATCCAATAGAAGTGTTACCAACTGGATTTTTGCGTTATGTTGGCGGTAACTTGACTCGTTTTGAACTTAGTGCAAGTTCCGTCAAATTACACATTCAACCAGGGGCCTTCCGTGGCCTATCAAGTCTACATTATCTGAATTTAGCTCATAATACCCTGAGCGATTTTAAACAAGAAGTATTTGAAGGACTTCGTCCGGAACAGTTCTCACGTCTTATTCTACAAGGTGTTCAATGGAACTGTGATTGTCAACTACACTGGTTTCGGAGATGGCTGAATCGTGTTCCTCGAAAAGCTTTGTTTGGTGATTCTCATCCGGGCGGTGAATGCATTGCTCCAAAGGAATTCAAAAACACAGCATTGTTTTATCTGAATTTGACTGACTTGCAATGCGCTCCCAAACTCATCGGTACTGTCCCACCTAGTGGTGAGCTGGATACCTCGGACCCTATTAAAGTAGTCGGTTTTCAAGGCTATAATCTATCATTGGCTTGTACGTTCTTAAGTGAACCCAAGATGCAAGTGCATTGGTACCAGAATGGCGTTCTGATACAACCACATTGGATACGATTCAAACAAGTGACAAATTCCGGAACAAAATTTACTACAACGTTGTATTTCATGCAACTACGACACGAATCAGACTCTGGAACGTACAGATGTCAAACTGTAAACCAAAAGGGAATAGCAGCCGCCACTTTTTTTCTGACTGTACAACCAATCAAGATGAACGATATAACGGCCATTCGGCCAGATCACGAAATGAAACTGAGAAGCATCGGTAGAAGTGAAGACATTCGGAAGTATTTGTTGATTATAGGACTTGTTGTGGCTGCAAATGTGACCTTCATTATTGTGGGCACAATAACTTACTTCTTTTGCGTCAGACACCGAAAACGACGTTCCTCTGAGCGGCGGAAATTTACCAACAAATGTGACCGCCAAGTCACATGTCCACGTGATATTAAGTTCGATCAACCTCACGCGAATCCGTTCATGTTGGCCGATCTACATTCTATCGGTCAGTCGGGGAGTTTCATTCCACATTCCGTTTACCGAACTGGATTGATGAGTAATTGGGGTACACAGTTGGTCAACAAACCTACTGTTAAGCCGGATAATGTTGAATTAAATGCAGCCGTAAGAGATCAACCACCGCTGGCTCAGACAAACTACTGTCACACCGATCTAATGCTTGGAACTGAAGATACATCAGTATGTTTGGGAGTGCATTCGCCCTTCAAAATGAACAGTGATACGGACCATTCGGCTTTAACGGTTGGAAAGGAGGTCAACACAGAACTCCATGAAAATGTCAACATGAGTTTCAGTTGTAAGATACCTAGTAACCAGCGTCAATATTACAAACTGACAGTGAATAAAGACAACCGACAATCTCCGGAACTTGTTTACGTATCTAACACGTATCGCGGTTATTCGCCAACCTTCAGTAAACCTAGCAATCTAACCCAAGCAGTGCAGGTTCATTCACATTTACGTAACGAACTTGATCATTTGAACGACTGTGTAATTCACGAAGGAGTGGAAGAATCACGCGCCTTGTCGTTTGACAGGATCCCAACTGATTTGGATCCAACCTGTCCTGTACATGGACTGACAAGTTGGAACTCATCTGACTTGAGTCAGCCAAGTCAGATATGCAAAATGCATTCGACACTGTCAAACATTGATCCAACTTTGTGTCCGGTGCATGGAATGCGCACCTCTACAAGAATCCTTGTAGACGAGGATAGCGCCATGAATGTTTGTAATCCATGTAGACAGTATGATCACCCTGTTGATCATATCGGACAGTTACGACTTCGTCCATTAGGTGAAAGTAATCCAAACCTGGCAAGTTTGCGGAGCGAACTCGGAGTGGACAAACTGATAAATATCCGGTTCCCTGGTGAAGCATCCGGGAGGAGAAGTACTTTACCAAGATAAAACTGCAGTTGGGGGAAGCTGAATCAGCTTAAGTTCCAGTGCTTTTTTTTATTCCATATAGTACTTCCGAATTTTTTATCAGAACGACAATGTATAATATTTGCTCGACAACTAAGTACGAATTGGTTTTCATACGTTTGCAAGTGAATAGTTCGGGGCTGGTTTATGGATGAAACCGATAATCAGGATATTTTCATGCTTACAGTCCATTGCAGGCTTTATTAATCTTTCTATGGTTGTTTATTTAAGGGTCCAGCTTCTTCACTAAACAAAACCGTCTTCTGTACAGGTACTTGACTAATATAACTTGGATACTGCCTACATCTGATTGCAGACTTCGTAATCAGAAAGACTGTTCAACTATCCTATTGCAAAAGAGAGCGATGGGCTTGTGGTGGCTCGTCAATATGGTTTATTCTTACTATCACTTAGACTAAAACTCAGGTTCATGTTCCTGTGGGTGACCGTGCTGGTCGCTAGGCATCGGTGGGAGACCGTGCTAAGATACCTAGACACACCTGACTGCATTTCAGCTCACACCTTTTCACCAGTTCTAATATGATGTTTGTAATTAGCTAAAAACCGAATAGTGAAACAGATTTAGCCAAATTCATTTAACAAAAAGGAAGGCAGTACAACTTATTGCGTAAAAAGTTACGTAACACGTCCAATTTGCTTTCCCATGTTTATTAACTAAACAAACCCTGTCCGACTTGAACGGTTTGTAAAAGATAGTATTGTCCATTCCGCTGTGCTTCACGGACGGCTGCCTTCTTCGGGATTAACTGTAGGAATCCTAACGATAGTTAGCGAAAATACAGAAACCATGATGTAGATTTTGATGACTTCAAGTGCCTTACAAACACTACTTGTTTGTGAACGTTACACACCTGTAGACGAAACAAATGCTCGGGGTAAATTATTGAAAGCTAACCAGTTTGAACCTAATTTAGAAAAAGGCACGGTTGTCTTTCTTGCTTCTTAGCCTTCTAACATACGTGCATCCGGTTCTCTAATTCGGTGGCCAAGTTGAAGTTTGTTGCATACCGTTCATTCTTTGATTAATAATATGTCGCATGATCTTACAGCGTACAACTCCTCAACTTCACACTGGATAATACAAAACAGTTAGGTAAAAGACAAGCAACTTAATCTTTGTAAATTTGCCTGAAAATCAACAGACATCGTTGAGGTCGATTTAACTTCCATGTTGGGCTATTTTAGTCATCCACACGACCAGATCCTCATGAAATACTTAATCATTTTTAACCGACAGTACCGATAGTTGATTTGTGTAGTAAGTCATTGTAATTAAAAACTTTCGGCTGTGTGATCCAAAAGTCTAACTGAGTTTCCCCAGTTGGTCAGATAGCAGCCCGTGCCTGCACTGAAGCACTCACACCTTGCGGTAAGGTGATGGCTGTGTCACCAAATGTACTGTTGGCCTATATAAGCTTATGCTGGACTCGACTGACAGGTTTGTTTTCCACGTCTCAACCGAACGCAAGATTACAATCCTTGATGGTCAGAATAGCAAAGTGGATTGAACTGCATGTAGTCAGGCTTATTGGTGAACGAATCAATTCGGAAAGTGCATGTAGACGGCCTCTGTCGAGTGTAGGCATCAAAGGAAAGCTATCACGTTAGTGCATGTGTAAGGGTGCAACTAGTATTAAACACAACTGTTGCTCCTTTCACTTCAGATTCGAGTAGGTTAACCGATGTTAACTGTTTGTACTTTTCTGGTTTTGAGTGTGACAACCAAAAATGTTTTAGAAAATTATGACAATATTCAGCTGGAATACTTTATGGGCAAGGAAATATGTTGCACATCTCGACAGGATTATCTTTCTTGTGGTGACTTATGGTATTTCTAATAACCCATAGCCACTTCATCTATTTGTCTATAAGAACTTCCTTTAAAATCAGACGTGATGTTTTCTGCATACATTAAGTTGAAATCATTGATTGGAATGCCGATATCATAGTTTTGGTCAAAAACAAAACCACATTAAGATTCAACTGCTTCACGAAGCGGAAGGTTAGTAAAAAGGGAGTCAACGTCAATCAGGTACATAGTTTTAGAACTCAACGTCACGTACTCTAATGCCTTTGCAAGATCAAAGGAATCCTTTAGACAACGCGAATATGGTCCAGAGTGTCAACCAGCCATTGAGCAACGTTGTGATATGCTCAATTACTGATGAGTAGCCGGGGATTTGGTTAATTTCAAGTGGAACGTTCCTCACATTTGATTGCCTCACGAATGCGTGTCCGGGGTTCAAATCCTGGCCGTGACAAGGATGTGCACTACTGACGAGCTCTAATGTGAGCGAAACTCGAGTCTAGTACTTCTTTTCGTAAGGGGTTGGCTGGATAGTCTGCCTGAACGTGAAGGCTGCGATCAAATGTGAGTGATGTTGACGTGTTCATACACAAAATTGGTCGCCGAGAGGCTCCGTCTTTGTGTATTCTTGGTACATCTTTCATTCGCGGTGTTTCGGGTTCGCCAATAGCTGATATCTTCCTGGAAATGATAAGGCAGCAAGCCCCAGATATTGTCAGTCTTAATGTACAAACGGTATGTCGACGATATTTTGATTTTTACGGATCCCGACCATTTTGATTTGTTTTTGTTTTTTAAATCTTCCTAACTAGAGTTAGGAAGCCTTGTCTAACGAAAGGGTATCAAACGGCAGTTTAGCTTTCTTAGATCTACTGATCACCAGGTGTAAGGATGGGACACTACAGCGGTCGATCAATCAAAAAGCAATATAGGGCGGACAATATCTTCAGTTCTCCAGCTTTGTCCTGATAGCGGAGTTTGGTGAAAATACTATTTCATAGGGTCCGATGTGTTTTTACCCCCTGAATAGCTGCAGATAGAATGATGAGTTATCCGAAAAACGTTACTGACAAATGGACGCCCTAAAAAGTTCATAAACACTCACAGCATGAGGAGCAAGTGCAATGAACCAGTCCAAGCAGCTCAAAACATAGGGGATCATCTGGCAAACGACATCAGGCACAGGTTGAGTCCTGCCCTATCCCGTACGTATGCAGCTGCCCTATTACGGTCGGCTGTACATAAACGCGAACGCAGCTTGTCTAACTAATCTCTCACGTTATCTACCAGTTTTCTTGCAGCTGAAGTGATGTCTACGTATGCAGAACAAACAGACAGGTGTCTCAGTCAGTAGCAGAACACGTCCCGAACGTGTTAAAACAAGTCATGACAACAATCTAAAACCAATGAATCCGCTGCTCGAAACATCGTATTATCGATTGCCAGACACCCCATGAGAACAGGTCACCAGGTTGACCCATTAAGATAATTCAAATCACTGTTACGCCATCAGAACCCAAAGCTACGTTGATCATAACTCACCAACAGGCACTATGTGCACAAAATTGGTCAAAGAAGCCTATGCAGTTGTCGTGGTGTTGATGAGATAATTCACGATGTTACTGTACGTGTGTCCACACCCTGTCTCCATTTGTATGTTATACATACCCCGCATGTTTTAAGCTTGTGACTGATGGACTCAAACGAAATGTTAACATATCGCAACATGTCTTTTTGTGTTGATGAAAACGTTAAAGCGAACCTATTGCTTCAGTTACCACTCGTACAACGATTGTACTCGATAAGATTATGAAAGTGTTCACTGACAGTAGATTGGGATACATGCAATTTCAGCTTGTTGCAGGTTTGCACAACCGAAGACAGATGAATAAACCAGTCCAACTGGGACTATGCTGGCTTATTCTGGTTAGGTAATGCAACACGTGTAGTCACTCTCAGCAGTCCAGTTGCCTCGAATCGTTTTCCTTATAGGAAAACAGGCTACTAGACAAACAGCTTGGAAACCTTACAGTACTTTTATGATATTGCAGCAGTGAAGGGATTTCGGTGATTTCCGAAATCGTAGTATCGCAACTCTGTGGCAACGAGGCTGATAAGATTCTCGAAAACCTGTATTATGTGATTTTGTGTGCTGTTCGGTGATGTTTTTCGCCTTATTGACATGTAAATCGGAAGGAAATTTTTATTGAGGCTAAGAAAGTAGGATGCATATCTGGTGAAAGTAAAGCTTCCAGCCGAGGATGGGTCCGGTGTCATTTGTTCAAACGAATTAGCGGATACGTAGAAATGAGACTAACTGGTTTTTAACATGGGATTTCACATTACATGTTTCTTGTGTCCGAGGTGAAAGTCAGACTGTTAGTTGTTTGGCATTGTTTCGTGGTGATCTGGTCTCTCAATCGAAATCAATTCGTTTAATTTGATCGAATAAAAATAGACCGAAATTGTCGTTGTTCTTAGCTTGCCAGTTTGTTACGATGTGTGATGAGAAAGTGGTTTAGTCCGTAAGACTGCATGAAATTTGTCATTGTGTGCTTCAGCTTGCCTTTTAACGGTTGCCATCACACAGTAAGGCGTGGTCAGTTCTACGGTGTTATGTTATTACAGTTCGAATAAGACAGTTCGAAGACAAAATCTAGAGTTTAAAATCCCTTCACCAATACACGGTAGTCGTCAGTAAGGGAATAGTTTTTGGTGCAGTTATTATTGCCTCAAAATTCATAGAGTCATATGTAGTACGCACACAAAAGTTCACACAACATAAATTGTAGTATTGGAACATCTAAAATCCATAAGCAAAGGTTAATCAAGAATGCCAAACAGCCTTCACCATTTATCTCTATCTGCCTATGTTCTTTGCTGGTTTATCACGTCTTCTCATTACATATATACGTATGATATTCTATCACCTACTGCACTGTTATTCATTGCCAAACTGATTACTATTCAACATGCGTTCACCGAGTCATCCTTCAGAGACGTTGATACCATCATGCTAAAGAATGGCAAGTGAATCCAGTCTTTATGACCACAGGACACACAGGAAAAATACACTTGAATAAATACGGATGAGCATTCGGCAGTTTATGTTGCAACAATCCGAGCGTTTGTTATATCTGGCCAAAGCATCCACATTCAAAAGTGACTTTTGTAATACCAGTTCCTTCCAGAAGAAGAACCAGAATACACTGATCTAACTAGGTGTTAAATGGAACGACCAAATCAACAGTGCCTTGGTCAACATTTAACTGGGATCAACTTTTCTATGTGCTGGATCTCAGTTCCACGCGGTTCCGCCAGTTAAAGTTTCATTTGAGTTGTCATGCAATGACAGATTCACGTTTACCACCTCAGGGACCACAACGCGTACAGTGTGGCATACACGTTCAATCAGCACGAAAAAATCATGAATGTTTCGATAAATCGCTCTCAATCTGACTAAGGAGAAATTGGTTTATATTTCAATTGATTGAAACCCTCCTGGTGCGTGACAGGCAAAATAACTTAAGCTCAGTGGTAACCACGACCTATATGAATTGCGTCTTTTAGAAGACCAGCTTCGCTAACATCGTGTGATACAAACAGTTGACAAGGTATTTGCGTTTGTTCGTTTTGACATACGCTTAACAGTCATCTTATCAACATTCATGAGACTGTGATGCGATATCCGTAAAAGGGATGCGACATAAGGAATCCAAATTCTCGGTCTCCTCATCTGTGGAAAACATATTGGATGGTCGTGTGGGAGAACTGAAGCACTGACCGCTGATAAGCACTAGCATACATTATGGCCTTCTTCAGGGGGCAATCACTAAATTCGTCGACTGTTTGCCAAGACTGATTGTTAGGGGGCGTTGGGGCGAGCAAGAGACAAATGAATGACTCATTCGCTTGCGAATGAATGAGCTTGTCCTATTCTGTTGTTTTAATTCAGTTGAAATTCTCCTCGCAAAGTTGGAAGGCGTTGCATTGCGTCCACATTTCATCTAGGACACACTATTACCTAAGGTTTGATAACAGTATAAGTTGACCGGTATTTCTGATTTCTTCACCCTACAGTTAGCCATTTCGACCAAGATATTTGACTGTCAACGCTCCCCACCCATATATATTTGGGCATGAGTCGCACACCCCCTTACCAAAGCCAACTCAACTTGAACGCTGCACTTCGGAGCGCGTATTGTAAAGTGTAGTAGGTATCACAAATGCTGACAGTAACTCTGCGTCTAAGTTAAACGTGTTACATGTCTAATACCAATCCACAAACACCAAGGAGCATCGCAAGCCAGGCCGAATGGGAATGGTGACGGCAACCTAAATGCAACCACGACAACACAGGGTACATGCTGGCTAATTCGTGACCCGGGTTCTGGGCGAGCTGCGAACGCCGCAAGGCTTCGAAGGCATACCTGATATACCATACATTCGAGATTGTGGCTTCGGCAACAAATCCGAGCCCACAACAGAGCTTACCAAATGGGCACGCCTCCTAACCGGATCAGTGAAAGAACGGACACAACACACACACACCACTGAAACCACAGCCAGCTAGACTGGCGCCACGGTTAGGGTAGGGGTGCATGGACGTTTCTAGTGAAGTCGATCGACCCATCAAACCACTGCTCTGGTCATCACGGTCCACGATCGATAACATCTGGCTACTGTTCACACACACCTCTCCACAACCGTCTCAGTGCTCGCAAGGCAATGTTAGACTACGAACCAGCATGCGTCGGTCAATGCGAAATGGACAAAACAGGAATGCGGTATTTCCCCAATCAATTGTGTCATCACGATAACCCTTCACCGAACGATAGACAATCAAAACCTGCATCCATGAACTGAACAGATTTACAGATGACTGGAAGACTGATCGAAACCCAACCGCTTTCCATAGAATCTGACGCACGTGATGCTGTATTTTCAGGTTTCTCGCACCACTTATAGGCTCCGACGTGACGTTTCACAGGCATGCCACCGAAACGGTAGGCGTTGCTTGGCACCTCTCAATATCGTGACCTCGTTAATGAACCGTGTCGTTGCGCGTTGCTGTCAACATGTCTTATTTGACCATTTTATCGGTGGAATGATGACAGCAACTTGTCGCGTTATCGAGATCGGTGTGGACAGTCCATGAACACTGTTGTTCGGATTGAGGTATTTTTGTTCTCTGGGAAGCTGGTTGGTTGTGAAAACGATATATCCGTGATGCGAAGGTTGTTTAGTTTGGGTNCGAAGGCATACCTGATATACCATACATTCGAGATTGTGGCTTCGGCAACAAATCCGAGCCCACAACAGAGCTTACCAAATGGGCACGCCTCCTAACCGGATCAGTGAAAGAACGGACACAACACACACACACCACTGAAACCACAGCCAGCTAGACTGGCGCCACGGTTAGGGTAGGGGTGCATGGACGTTTCTAGTGAAGTCGATCGACCCATCAAACCACTGCTCTGGTCATCACGGTCCACGATCGATAACATCTGGCTACTGTTCACACACACCTCTCCACAACCGTCTCAGCGCTCGCAAGGCAATGTTGGACTGCGAACCAGCATTCATGAACGGAACAGATTTACAGATGACTGGAAGACTGCTCAAAACCCAACCGTTTTCCATAGAATCTGACGCACGTGATGCTGTATTTTCAGGTTTCTCGCACCACTTATAGGCTCCGACGTGACGTTTCACAGGCATGCCACCGAAACGGTAGGCGTTGCTTGGCACCTCTCAATATCGTGACCTCGTTAATGAACCGTGTCGTTGCGCGTTGCTGTCAACATGTCTTATTTGACCATTTTATCGGTGGAATGATGACAGCAACTTGTCGCGTTATCGAGATCGGTGTGGACAGTCCATGAACACTGTTGTTCGGATTGAGGTATTTTTGTTCTCTGGGAAGCTGGTTGGTTGTGAAAACGATATATCCGTGATGCGAAGGTTGTTTAGTTTGGGTCGACACAAAACATTCACATCATTTGTGTTCTGGTTCGGTGATTGCGAAGTAGGACAGCATGTTGTTACATATGAGTGTAACGCGTGACGGATTGGAAGCACTAGGCGACAGCGATCTTTCAAAAGAATTAGTTCAATAATGAGCCCAAAAATGCATCAAATCTTGAGCGCAACTAACACAATCGTGAACAAAGATGGCATCGGCAAACTGCGTTACATGAGTACTGATCGAATTGGGCGGGACGGGGAAATGGATGTAGGGTTATCTCTATTTCTGTACTGACTGTAAGTGTATACGTTCGTTTTGCCGAAGACACTTCGTATTTGTGGGCCCTGGGTTGACCAACTGGACCACTGTCGACCTTGTAGTTACAGTGTTTTACTGGTAACGCCAGATTCCTTTAGGGCCCCAAGTTCAGTCTACAGTTGGATTGGTCTACTAAATATTGTCACTGAAGCGTTACTTTGAAGCTGAGACTAATTATGTAACAGACAACCAAAAACGGATGCATTCAGCGTCAGACAATCCCCAACAATTTGAGGAAGTGTGGTCCTTCTGTCATTAACGTCACGAGTTTTCAGGTATACGAAAGATACAGGTGTTTTGTACACAGCCTGCTGAACAGCTTATTCATAACATCGAAAAGCACATAGAGAGTAAGTTACGTAGGTAGCATTTATGCGAAAATATTCACCTTCAACGTAGTGTGGCAGCAGCCGACGCTGACTTGGTGTGCTTCATCTGTTGGGTTCATAACTTCATAACTTTGTCTTGATGGTTTCGCAAACCTGTCTGAAAATCATTAGGTCATTGATTGCGAAAACAATTCTTCACTTGAACACGATAACCAGTGTACTTCGCGCATGATTGTCACCATGTACGAGTCAATGTTTCGGTGAGCAGTGAACAAAAGTGGTGGACTGACAGGATGATAACATAAGAACTGTGAAGCAGCGAATGCGGACTAATTGGCAACTTGCATTGAACAGAGTAACGCCACAGTTACTGCCAAGACCTTAAAGTCATTTGTGAGTTTTCTGTTTCCTATTGCGCCCCAGAACATAGCAAGCTCTGGTGAAGGTCTGTCAGACCAATCGGGCCTCCCAAGAGATCCTGAAACGTAGATGAGCAAGAGCAGTTCCCACAGCCCCATTCTTGTTGCCTCCATTTTTATTTAAGTGCTTTCAATACACTTTCAATTCACTGAAGCGGCACCTGAGTTCAAATGGTATTACGCTGTCACTGCTCTAACGATACGAAGTACAGTAGGCCTGACAGCAAAATCCGGAGCCCGAACCAATTAGCACTCATGGCTCGGGCTTATGTGACACGTCTGGACATTTGAACTTTTATGTTCCTACCCCAGACCAGACTAATGAGCCGTCCTGACAACTGAGTCGGGTGGGCGAACGGGCACAGCACACCGCTGAACTGAAATGGATGTGGATCAACGCCTCCTGGGTCAGGCGGAGCGACACACATGCACACATGCACACGCACACAGACCAAGCTAGCCACCCCGATGTCTTAAAGTCCGACGTGCCTCCGGCGAAATGGAAGTATCGATTCCGAACCGTCACCAATCATTTACACGGTTGGCGGCATCCGTTTCGGATTAACCTGTCACAGTGACCGAAGCCAAAGGACGCCTGCGCTTAGCCATCACTGCAATTGGCTTGCGCTGCACCAATTGCAGTTCCACCAACACACCACATATCCAGTGTAAACCCGAAGGAATAAGACTGGGAGGTGTGCCAGTGGGGCCTTTGTNTGTCCGCTCGACGCAGTACCTCAGTGTTCGGAATCATGTCCGACCACCGAATACCCAAGATGCGCCTCAAACACTGAACATGGAAGCGGCCCAAATAGCTCACGTTCCGCTGATACAGTGTCCACGTCTCACTGCCGTACAGCATTATAGACAGCACCATTGAGCAGTAGACACAGTTTCGTGGCCATCTTCAGACTGTGATTCTTTCAGACACGCTTTTCAAGACATCCGAAAGCAGCGCTAGCCTTTGCCACACGCGCTCTCAACTCGAGGTCCACGGACAGATCTGTCGACAAGTTGCTACCTAAGTAGCAAAAATCCCCGCAGCCATTCACAGTGCCCCCAGCGATGCGAATTTCGGGTGGAGGTACACAGGTAGCATCTCCACCAGGAGAAGGCATGCACAAAATCAATGGTCAGTCACACACACACACACAGTCTGTACAGTCAGCTTTCGATCCGTCATCTCCTCTTTTGAAAATCTGTTTCGTTCATGAATGGGGCTTTTTAATTTTCCACCCTTTGACGAGAAAACCATCTTCACTATGCTGTTCGTTAGGTAATGATCGGATTTTCACTTCGTCCACTTGAACTCACTGACGCATGCTGGTTTCCGGATTAGCACTATCATCCAGGCTTTGACACGTGTGTATGAGGACCTAGGTCCTATCGATCGTGGGGCCCGGCGATACGGCCAGAAATGCGCACTCGTCCCCACACCCCACCTACTCACATCTGGTCAATCTCGTTGTGGTTTCAGCAGTGTACTGTGCCCGTTCTCCCACCCGATTCGGTTGGCAGGACGGCTCATTAGTCTGGTCTTGGGTGGGAACAGAAAAAATTCAAATGTCCAGAAATGTCACATAAGCCACTGATTGGGGTGAGCCGTTTAGTTCGGGCTCCTGATATTAACGTCCGGTTCACACATCTGGAAGGTAGATTAGACGCTTTTTGCATTAACAACACCCTTCTCACCCCACTGTTTTAGTGACCGACGCATCAAGTGCACACGGCTGACCATGGTGACTGTTCCCTTTGGCCGGTGGAGGCAACAACAGATAGAGTGCAGTGTAGGCAATAGACCTTTTAAGAGAAACATGCTATCTATACAATCTTCCGATTCAAATAGGCTCATGCGTTCATTGGAAATCAAACGTATTTTGGTGAAGAGTGTGTTTTCGGTTATTCATCATCGCGCCTATTACATAACATTTTATACCTTCATGATTGTCAAGCGTGAAAACATCCAGAGAGACTAGTCACATAACTACGTCAGACGGTTGTGAATTGAAGGGCAATTAGTTGACAGAATTGACCTCCGGAGTTGTCAAGTGGGTAACGGGGGGCCACGGTAACCGTAGGGCCTGAACGAACTTCTTCTGAGCACACAACTGTGGATTGCGCAACCGAATTCCGATCGCTTCCGCGGTGGCCAGAATGCGAAATTTGACTCATCTGGATTGAGGGCTGTGCAGACGGTAAATGGGCTGGAAAGCCAGTTCCGGGGAGATTTGGTACTTTGTGTCTACAAGGTGCGGCAGAATTGTACTCGAAATGGACTTCACCTCGCCCTTAGCCAGCCATGTGGGATGGTGCTCACGTATCCTCTGAGATAGGCGCCTGGTTGTGCGACCGACGTGACCTGCTTCACGAGAACACGTGAAGGAATAAACACAAAATGAAGCCACACATTTAGGCAACGTATCTTTGAGTTGTAGGTGGACTACCGGGTTTGGTCCGAAAGTGATTCGCAGTTTTGCCGCACTGTAGGTCCTTTCAATTGCGTTACATATTCTACGGGACATCAATTCAGCCAACTCCTCGCCGTTGTAGTTTAGCGTCATGTAAGCCAGCTTCTCTTCCGCAGATGGGAGCTTAACTTTCGGTTCTGCCAGTTCCATGTGTCTATCCACGAAATTTACAGGATGGGCGTTCACCGCGAATATCCGCCGTAAAAGCACCATTTCCATTTCAATCATGTCATCAGTACATATCCTCATAGCTCTGTGTGTTAAACTACAAACGAGGTCTTTCTTCTATCTGAGCGGTACGTAAGTGAAAAAGTGAGTGTTCTGGCCGTTCCAAGTCCCCTTCCCTTGAACAGCCCTCTGAAGTGAACCGTCTGCACGACGATTCAGTATCACATCCAGAATTGATATTTGTCCATCTTTCTTGGCCTCAAGAGATTAGGATATGCCTTGTTCGCCTCCTCAAATAGGTTGTTTACATCCGTAGTTTCGTCAGCTACACAGGTAACAGAGATGCAGTGCATTCGTTAAAAGATACGTTCGAGTTCGTTGATTCCATCCGGTCGCTGAATGTGGAAAACAAGAAGGTGTCTTCCATCGATGTGCTCTTTTTCCATGAATGTACTACTTGTAGAAACCGTTGACTATCTCTGTAGTTATACTCGTTCCGAAGGTTTAAATGTGGGTTTACCAGAAGACATGCTCAAGCAGCTGATATTGGCTTGCACGCAGAATGTACAGTTTCCGACTGCTGGGAAAAGGTACCGTCTGAAGGACGGTGTTGCGATGGGGTCACCGTTACACCCAGTGTTAGCAGATATCTTCATGGCAATGTTAGAGAAAACTACGCTACGTGCGATTACTGACAATAGTGCTCTCTACAAGAGGTATGTGGACGACATCATCTGTGTAGTTGAACAGAAACCTCCTGGAAATATTGATAGGAAGCCATTACTAAAAGAAATCCGTCCAATGTCTAGAACTGTTTTTATCTCACATTTCTCCAAGGACACCAAGAACGTCATTACTCGCGTTGCATTTGTGCATCACCCCATTCAATGATTTCGCCAGGACTTCTTAATCTAAAACAGAATCAAAAGGGACTAGTATTGGAAACTCGCTGCTTTCTGAAGTAAATGCAAAAAGCCTCAGTTGAGGTGTTAAGGAATCTCATTTATATAAGTGAACCATAACTTGCTTTCACCTCGTTTATGCGGATAGACACAGTGTATCACAAATTGCCAGTCTGCACTGGATATGTCCGAATGCACTCGTAACGCGAATGTTTGCTGGTTCGATCCCCCACTCGGATTGTCTCTATCTACAGGGTCTGAACAAGGAAGAAACAGGTCGTGGTGTGTCGGTTTGAGGGTGTACATCATGAATCACTATGAGCTCAACCTCAGTTCTATCGAGCTTCAATGGGTTGGTTTGTAAGCAAGAGGAGAAGTAAAACAGAGAAATACGATTGTTCCGGAAGCGTCCACCTTTCTTTTGGTTGGCTTGGCACAGGTTGTAGCTTGTGTGTTTTAACGTGTGATACTCGGAAACTTTGTGCTCGTTAAAACAAAATCCAAGACTAAGCCAGTGTTTCATTCCGGACTACTCACTGCACCGTAATCCTAGCTTGATCGAGGTGACAACACTGATTGGACATAACTTTTCGCGCAACACTGGCTCACCACGTATTGATAGACGCCTCCAAACTAACTGGTGAACCATTGTGCTACCTCTAGGTGACTTCTCATCTGTTTTCAAGAATGCGTTCAATTTCACGAGGTTTGCTGCTGTCCGCACCCTTTGAAATTTCAATATCCTAATGATAAACTTGAGTACTACTTTTGGTCTGACCACATCGGTCACAATCTGATGCCGGACGGATTTGGGGGATCAAATTCTGCTGATTCTGAGCAGTCATCGAGAAAGAATTTTGACTGGTGACAAAACGGAAGCCCTGGAACTCGAAGTCCCATCTGTCAGAAAGGAGATTAACACTCTATCCACCGGACCACCGCCCTATTCCCATCATCTTGAACGTATCCAATGTTAACTGCATTCTCCTCACTACGTCTTCCTTAGTGACAAGGTGAACTCCGATTTGCTTGCTTTTATACCGCGCAGTTTAGGTGTTACCTCTCCTGATTTGCAAGATGCCACTTGCTAGTGGTTGAGTTCTGTGCGCAGACTCCGTCTGTTTGTAAGCCGTGCATTTTCACCGATGGTTAATTTTTTATGTACCTAACAAATATGGTGTGAGCAAACTTTCCATAGTCTGTACTGTACTGCTCAAATCAATAAGTTTACAGCTGCCTTGATAGACTGTACATAACCGTGGCTCCTACCAGCGACTACACTGCCACTGGTTTACTCAATTCGTCTAATCATCTTCGGCCTACACGAACTTCCCAAGTTTGATTTGTGATCCTTTCTTCACTGATTTATTGATCGTTATGCTCAGCTCTGGTTCGACGCCATGACGCTAAATGATGGTTATTAGTTAATCTGGTGCTTTTGATTACTTTGGAATTTATTTCACAAATTCATTATTATTGACAGGCAGCCTACTGCTGTACTTGCCAATCAGCTCACATTTAAGAAAAAGCCCATCTTGATTAAATCATTCGTAAAGTACCACATTTTATGCACCCTTCTAAATTCAATGAAAATACTGGGCTTCGCTTTTTGACAAGTACCATGTGGTTCCACAGAATTTATCTGTATCAGGGTGACTGAGTAAACACTCAAAGTCTGACCGGTTAACAAATCGGTAGTTTATCTGGACGGTTGGAAGCGTATTTGGAAAAAATCGTTACATTCGTTATGTGGGACGCCCGGTTCCCTACGCCCATCCTATCAGCACAGCACGAAGACAATTATTGCGATATTCACTGAGCACTTCATTTTAATTTATCAACTGCATACACGCTCCCCAAATTTAATCGATTGGCGAGTAACAGATGAATCGTTCTGTCAAAAGAAACTATTCAAATTCAACACAGGCAAACGGTCGGTGTAAACGGCGGTTGTATTCTGCACGTTCGACTAACGATGTCTGCTCGACTTAGCCAGACTGA
>QNGE01007571.1:0-22179 GCA_008508345.1 Paragonimus westermani | reverse complement strand
TATTGGAACCGTGTTTATGCACTATGTGGAACGTGTCACCGAGGCGAACGACCATGTCCTATTGCCCAATGGATGCGCACATACTTCAACAAGGTAAATGAGAGTAAACGTTCGTTCCATGTTTTCACAAAACCTGTAAGGCATCTCGTGCGATAAAAAAGTCAAGCGTTTTTCGCGGTCACAACAGTAATATAACTTGTTAAAAGAGGAGGTGTTGCGATCGAGTTCATGTTGGTGCAGTTGGCTTACGCGCTTTATGCAGTCACCCATTTGGGATCTGTTGAACCTCGTCTGGTAATTGGTCGTACTAGGTCTGGTATGATGCAGAACGTTCAATTCGTTGAGGTAAGTTTAGTTTCTTTGTAGAATGCCAACCTCCAACTTGTCTTTATTTTCCCTTGCTGTGTGCAGTAAAAGGTAATGGTGAATTTTACACATAACCTGCTTATAACGTATACTTCTTTTTCACGTGTCGTTGGTTACCGAGTAGATCTTTCTTCCTTGGTCTAGTCTGATATGCTGTCCCCCTCATTTGCACCCAAGTGTTTCAGTGAGCTCATTCTCCATTGTCTGGTGACCGTTTGCTGACTCGTGTTTGGCTGCCCCATTCTGAATGCTTTGTCTGTTGAATAATTTGTGCACCCGCTTAATTCAAAGTCACGGGGAGAGATTACTTTTGTTTTAATTTTGTAAGAGAAAGTTCCGCATAAATTCTAACAATTCTGATCGCCTTTTCTGAAGTTTTTGGATCTGGAAGATAATACCGTTAACCCGACCTTTTGAATCAATGTTATCGGAATAATCGACCGCGTGTTGCAGACTGGATCAAATTGCCGTATATAATCCTTGGCTAAGGTTTCCAGAGGCTGCTTGGTAGTGAATTGCGGTAATTTTGATGATCGGATCACTTTGTAACCCTACCACCCGAAGGTTTAAAAATGGCCAGTTTTGACTGCAAAAACTTTCCTAAACCACGAAATGTAGTTCAACACTGGAATGTTTTAGCCCGCTGTCAATCACCGACCGTTGAAAGGGGAACCGACACATGCGGGTAGCGGAGTTTTATTCAAAAGTTTTTCCATTTGTATCAATTCAAACAAAAATACACTGTACGGTCAAGCGAGGTTAGTAGAACGAAGTAAAAGACACCGAGAACACAATTTCTCGTTGCAATTACTATATTTACTTTAAACGGGTTCGCAAAGCGTTTCAAAGCTAGGAAACTTTCACACTAATGAACCCAAACTTTTTCGGTTACATACATGAAATACTTCAGCGTTGTCTTATTCAGCGGTTTGGTGATTGAGATGCCTCACACGAAACTAGCGGTCGTTGGTATGCTTTGGCATACCTTGCATTTCTAGTTACAGTTTAAAGTCTTGGTAATTTCTTATTATAGACCGAATGGGTAAGTGATTTATAACAACGCGCGCAGTGACAACCATGCTCTCTTGCATTAACTATTCGAGATATTTCACATTTGCTGTGAACGTCTTTATGGTGAACAAAATGGCAGCCTAACACGAGTTATCTTTGGAAACAACCTAATAATTCGAGATGATATCAAACGTATGAATAATTTAATGTGTAGCTGGTAATGTGTGAGGCGTAAGTGGTTCGTCGCTGCATAGTCCAACGGTGTCCACTTCGGAAATTGCAGAAAGTGCTGAGTGGATAGTGCAAATGAGAGAGTGGAGAAGCCCACCCATCCACCAAATCATCTAGTTTCCGCAATGAGTACAAATTGGACCCGAAGTGAATGGCTAACGCGGGAGCCTGAGATGGTTGTGCATACTGCTAGGGTTAGTGTTGAGGTCTACGTCAAGAACGCACTCGGTTGACTGACAAAGTCTGCCGGACAACTGGTAACAAAGTGTCTGAGTGGCAGCGCCCCTCTACTGAACTCCCTAGGGATCGACGAACGTAACGCAAGCGCACACTATGCAATGTCAGCTAAACTCAGGTAAGCCATAAAGGTGCACACAGACAGATGAGCAGCATGAACAATACTTGTGGATGTAGTTTCTACAAGTCTCTGTGGCTCACATGCATTCACATAATGTCTGTTTTCAGGGAAGTCTTCATCTATGAGATAAACTATTTTAAATAGAACTGTGCTTTCACGCTGCTTCCCTAACGGTCATCGCGTGGTTTGCTGAATACAATTTGCCTTGATGAGACATATTTGGCTGAAAAATCACGTCGGCTAGTGTTGATCAACTCCAATCGGTTTACAAAGTACTCGACTGAAGTTTGGTCAAGGTGTAAGGTGTGAGCCCGGAGATCGGAAATTGGTTTTCAAAGCTACCACACCTATCAGTAAGCGGTTCGCGGAGAAAACTTGGGCGGAATTAAAAATGAAAGACTTTTCTATCGTATTATCGATCAAGAGGAGGCAGCTGTGATGGAAGGAAAACCCTTAAGAACGACTGGTTTGTGGATACGGCGATGACTCAGCGATCTAATTACCAACATATTTTTTATTCCTTTTTATCCAATACACGAACGACGTGCACGATCTTATCAAACGTGGCCTCACTGTTCTGTTTGCCGACAAATAAAAAGACTGTTCACACTCTTCCATTTCACTAATTTCATCTTGTGTCTACAAAATACACAATGCTACGTAGTGTCGTCGAAGTCGTGTTCAACACATGACTGATAATATACTCAGGAAACAAACCGAACAGTACTAAATATGTTTGTCAAATACACAAGGGTTCTCTTTCATTAGGTGGTCACCATCTAAATATTACTGCTGCCGTCCGAGACCGTTCGTCGATGGAAAATTCGCCACATACTTCAATGTACGTATGACGGAAACGTGCGTCAAGGAGTAAAAATATGACTGGAATAACTATGCGGTTACATTGGTTGAAATTCACTTGATGCGTTTGACTTTCCATGTTGGGACATGTTTGAATTATTTGCAGAATGTCGATGTTGAATCTGCATCTATTTCGACATTTGGTGTATGCGACGAATAACCACAACAAATTTCACACTGCTACTGCACAAACAGAATGTCTGGTTCCTTTCTTTTTCATAACGTGCCTACCAGGAAGTTTTTGCTTGGTATTGCTTGACAGGTTTTGATGTGTTCATTTTCTGTTGACTCGTGGCCGTTTGCAAACTGGTTTAGGGTTGCCTCCCTTCGAATTACATTTCCTGTCGATTTACTTCATACTCACGACGAGAGAGTCCTCCCGTTGAAAGTCTGTCAACAGTACAATGAAAATTCCGGTGAATTTGATCACCTTTTCTGGAGTTTGCTGATTCCGAGGATAATCAAGTCAACCCGACTGTCTGAATCATCGTTATTGAAATAATCGGCCACGTGTTATTGAGTGTATTTTCCTTAATCACCAGAAGCGTTTTAGCAATAACTGAACTAACAGTATTGAAGGGACTTATGAAATTCGGCTAATTTGCGGGTATCCAATCGTCTGCAACATGTGGATGGATAACGGACGGTCGATTGAATTTAGGAAGGATTGTAGAGCTTATGCTTCCCGAAGATGTCACTAATCTTAGGATCTCATACCCTTTCGGGCGGTGGTGACGGGGAGTCCTCAACGGTCTGTGGAGTTTTTGACCGGCCTTCATGAAGATGCACCTGTCAAAGAGGCTGTGGCTGATTGGATGTGTTGCGCTTCTTTGCCGTCCGGGACACCCAACATCCAGAATGCCAGACCGTCAGTAACCCCGTGATGCCCATGGCTCTATTAAACCTGATAATTTACATCCTTCTTGGGCTTCTCAGGATCAGGCTATGTATTAACTGGTGCCACAGTCGGGTTCGTAAAATACGCGAACCCCGAATCACAGTTAAGCTTTGCAAAATTAACACATGACATGGTTGATTATCTTGTTTTTCCTTTTAATGAGTGCAAATCAGGATTTGACATGCTATTAACTAACAAATGTCCGACTACTGATAAATTTCACGTGTGTGATTGACTCATTAAAAAGTGTGACACCCACTCACAAACCAAACGGTTGATGAATAATTTCTTTTGCCAAGCTAATGGTCAGCTAAATCCGGCCATAGTTATTCATAGACCTATGCTTTTGCCTAGGAGGTTGACATCCTTGATTGCAATTGGTTTCTCTGGACCGATGTTACGCCACTGACAACTATCAGGGCGATCCCCTATCTACACCCTCAACAACCAACGTCGTCGGGGGCAAGGTCAGTGCCGTTTGGCCTACTTTGTACACCCCACCCCTGCTACAAAGGCGTACACCGTGTATGCAGCAACGTGTCAGCTTTTACTAACGTCAGCCTGCTAGGAGACTCAGAAAAGCTACAACGCTCTGCCCGTCTTAGGATGTCACCATACAGATGACTAGGGGTGGTGTAGGTTTATGGTGCAGCATTAACTCACAACCTCTCACACCTGCTCACACTGAACCTGGCGAACACAACCTGAGGGTTTAAACTCGCAATATACGTGCGTTCACTGAGCCTAAAGCGTCAAGCACGTACGTTGTGCCAAGCCTACTGGGGTCTAGGAGCAACTCCCTTGTCAAACGGGAAGCTAATTATAATGCAGCGAGGCGAAAAACATGTTCATTTAAAAGTAGATTATCCTGAACAACCAAGCTTCGCTCACCTCAAAACTTCAGCAAGTTCCTTCTTTTGCCAATGGAAGTAGAACAGCGGATGGAATCGGAGACAGAGGGTATAATTCCTTGCTCGGTAATGCAGTCATCATCCCTATCAGAATGTGCCCTGATTAACCGTGGGCAGAAAGACGGCCGCGAAGAATAGCGAATGCCCAGGATAGTTGGACTAACCCCGTGTGTACTCGCTTATTCAGAAAACACTGGGTGCCTGAATCGGTTGGTTGTGATCTTCATACGGCGGTGCATCACGAGAGCCCTCAACAGTCCTCTTGAAATTTAGCCTTTCTGTTTCTTTAGAGTCCCTGAGGGCCAGTTTTGTTGTGCAACTATCTCACCTAACGTATCTTTCTGAAACACCTTGCGCCAACATAGCCCGAGTTACCTTTGCCACTGAGACAACAGTAGACCTAGGCTTATGTCCCTGAGGTGAATCTCAACGATGTTCAGGTCCATCCTGATCGACTGCGTGCGGCACCCTTATCTGGCAGGCTACTTTATTCCATCCTTCCCTCAAAGTTCTTTGTAGTCAACTTGGGCGGTAAGGACGAACCGATTTCGCCTACGCAGTTAGCCGCAAGATCAATCGAAACGCAAACTAATGTAGTAAATCTGAACGGTCTGTATGTTCCCAGTGACAGAATGACTGTATGACATATCTTGATTAAAAGCCACATCTCTGCCAACTTGCCTGAATCCCCGAAATTCCAACAGGGTGGGCCATGTGTCCTGCCATCGTGAATCCGCTTATAGCAATCCTAATTAGTTTGCCGGGGTTTTTTAATGGAGGTGCTTATATACTAGCGCACGAAGCTTCAATGATAAAATACCGGAGCTCGAACATTCTGCCACACTCATAGATTCGTGGTGGTAACGGTTGATGAGACATGGTTGACCCCCAGCATCTTTCAGGCTGAAGTTCACCAACAAGGTATGATATTTCACAGTGCTAACAGGGCTAGTGGGATTAAGAAGGTCTACGTTGTGTACGTCAGTCGGTCGTTCCCCTTCTCTCTCATGATCAGCTCTGTCTTGTCCGGCCTTAAGCAACTACTCAGGTGTTGATTGGAATGATTCATCACTCCCCGTCATTCCCCAGTTCAAATCACTTCATTCTATTTTCCGCTTTGTCACATCTCGTGACATCTGGCTACATAAATATCTTGGTCCTAGGTGACTTCAGCTTTCCAAAAGCGTACTTAAGGCCCCTCTGACCAAAAATGCCTGTTATCCTGTTTAACTTTCCCGTCTTGTTCAAAGCCTGGTCTCACTCAGTATACACCTCGCTTGGATTCTGACAGCCCTCACTCTCTTCTTGATCCCATATTTACCAACGAGCCGCTGATGGTGTGCTTTATCAAACTGTTAGACATTGTTGGACTCAGCGACCATGTGATGCTGATGCATAGTAGTTTTTACTATTCTCCTCTAACTACTTCCTCAGTTCCGACAAACTGTAACGTTTTTCGGGCTGAAAATGCTATCATCTTGTTTTCTGTCAGCCAGTTCCGGTCTTTCTCTAGCCCTGTTGGCTACCACTGATAGTAATTCTTTCAGCGTCTCCAGATGGCCACCACCTTCTCTTGTGCCTTTTTACCGAAGTAGCTCCGAACATGAACACATCTGCTGTTTTCTTCATGTTAGCAGAAATCACTGCACTTCGCAAAATCGGCGCCTTTGGGGAGTGTATTGCTCCTCTTCCCCAACGCTTATTATGACATTCTATGAAGCAAAGCGAAACCGGTGTTGTCCATCCGTGTACCGTGACAGATGGTCACACAATTTCCGAAGACGGGGAGTCTACTGAAATTGCGTGCTACCTAAATGCCCTTTCTTTAGAAATCCACTTGCTCTTTTCTCTCTGGCCACCCCAGCTGCCGCCGCTATTCCATTGCATCACTTTTGCCATTTCAACCGGTCCCCATTATTAAGAAGCCCAAACCACTCGGCATTAGCAGATCTCCGGGCCGACGACATTTGCCCCGCCTTCTTCTAAGCACTTGCGGGATGGTTGTCACCGTTGTTGATTTTGTCAACGTTTGTTGCGTTATTTTGAGATTGCTGAGCTTTGATTGATGTTGAAAGGTGGCCATACGCTTTGCTCTCTTCCTCAAATGAAATACATTAATCATCCTTGTTCTTACACCACCCCCTTCGACCGTTTCCCTTACCCCTATTTAGTCCGAGCCCTGTAAACTTCTAAATGCCGAGATAAGTCATTTTTTCGAATTTTTTCCTTCAGTAACTTATAATTCTTGTCGTTCTCGATGCATGAACAGTCGTTTTGCTCTGACCCAACCAATGACCACTTGTTGGAGTGAGCTCAACCCATTTTATCGTCCACCATTGTTGATCGATGCCTGGCTGTCGATTTGTTGTACGGCCACTTCCTTTCTTTGATTTATGAGGATTTGCACATTCGAGGTGAGAGACTCAATTTTCTTGTGCCTTGATTCAATTAGTACCGTATTAAATCCAGTTATTACGAGCGCCTTCTCGTTAACCGTTTTGAGGATAGATTATCTTTGTCGTTGAATGTTGAGGTGCATTTACTGGATCCACAGTTTACGCGTAACTCTGTGTGAACTTGAGTCGTTAGCTAACGATTCAATAAACGTTTCTTCTCCAGCAGAACACTCACTCAGCAAAACGAGCGGGCCACCCTCTGACTGGAAGCTTACCGATTACCTGCTCTATTCACATAGTTGTGGATCAAGGTGAACTTTCTGGCTACAGGCCGATTTTACCTCTCTCGATTGTGTCGGAAGCTTTAGAAGGCTTGGTTTATGGTGCACTCGGAAATCACCCGTTTTGGTCAGCCTGTTTTCCACTGAAGGCACTTCTGTGTGTCCAACTTTACTACAGCGACAGATGGTTAGGCACAATTGATTGATCATTGCCGAAAAACTCTCGATGGTGTTCTTCATCCCATCCTTACATCTAAGCGTTCCCTCTACCTCACTACCTTGGGTTGACAACTATCTGTTTAGTCTTCGCATCTGTGTTCGTGCATATTTTGTGTACTGAGACACCTGAATGGTTAAGTCAGGAGCCTCGCAGTGGTCTAGTCCCGAACACCTAGTAGTTGGGGTGTTTATGCACNACTACTGACGAGCTCTAATGAGAGCGAAACTCGAGTCTAGTGCTTCTTTTCGAAAGAGGCTGGTTGGAAAGTGTATCTGAATGCGAAGGCTGCGATCAAATGTGTGATGGTCAACTTGAAACTCCGAGGTCTTGCAACTGCGATTCAATCGCAAGCGACAGTATTTCCTTCGACCATCACCCACTTTCAAATAGCCTGGTGAAGGAATTGCATGGAAGCTGTCTCATCCAGCTTGTCATGGTCTCCCAGTTGTACACTCCTGACTCTGCTTGAGAGAGCCAATTTAGGTATGTTGTTCAGGTACCAGGGGCGTCTGAGTAAATTGCTGTCCCCAAAACCGTTCTGATCACCTGTCCACCCGCTTTCTAAAGTCGATATTTGGGTGGCTTCTCAGTTTCTCTGATGCGACTTCCTTCGTCTCAGGGTTACCTGATGTTCATTTACGACGCAAGGATGCAGTTCCTCCGCTCGCACTTATTCTCAACGCCTAACACATTTTACTCCTCTCCCTTTCGAATGCAGGCGTCTCAAGGCGACTTCAACATTGCATGCAAAATTCTTATTCCGACTGCACATCCATTGCGCCGCCTCACTTGCCCAGCGTCTGCCAAACAAGGTCGCCATAAAGTTGAACGTACTTGTCAGGGTTGTAATTTGTAGACTACCCTCTGTTATGTGCGTGTACGTTGTACAGCGCCATTCTCGGTGAGGTAGTCGCGCGTGTAAGCTTCCAAGCACGCGTTCTATGAATCTATCTTTGCCGGGCCTAAGCTGTATGATCCTATAGCTATGAGCCACGCCAGAGAGAAGTTGGGCGCCCGTTGTCTGCTATCTAATACGATTACCGACCTTAGATGATGCATTTCGTCGTGCACGCTCACTTAGACCGTCTAGAGAGGGCCGCTGCTGCTTGTTAACGAGCCGAGGTGCGTGGACACTTGCCCACGAAATGTTGTGGCACCATACCGCTTCCGAATACCCTTATTTAGCCCACATCGTCACAGGACCTAGGAACAAGACTGCTCTATCTGTATTCGAGCCCCATCCGCTACATGACCTACGGACAATAACAACGATAGTGAGAACAAGTGACTCAGTCGGAGCGCACGGTGTATTGTCACATATACAAGCATTCGGGCCATTTTAAAGTGCATGGACGAGTGAGCCGTTGATTGTTGGGAACGTGACCAATCAGAACGCACTTCGAGTCTTGGCACTATGTGGGGCACACAGGCGGCCTTCGCGCGTATACAACACCACTTCCGCCTTAGCTCGAACGGCATCAGGCCTGTAGCGTGCGTTCTGCACGGGAAAAAGTGTAAGCTGCCGACTCGCAAGATTATCCGTTGATGTAGTAATGTAGGTTTAGGTAATCACTTCCAACCTCCTGTACAAATTGATCCAAAAGACATTGGAAGAGCACATCTCCTTTGACCGTTTGAACTGTATACTGCATAAGCGCATGGGCCTCAGTAGAGTAGTAGTAGTAGCAGCAGTAGTAATAGCAGCGGCAGCAGCAGTAGTAGTAACAGTAGTGGTAAGAGTGGTAGTAGTAGTGGTGGTAGTAGTAGTAGTAGTAGTAGTAGTAGTAGTAGTAGTAGTAGTAGTTGGTGGTGGTGGTGTTGTTGTTGTAATAGTAGTAGTAGTACCGAAAGTTAATAATCCTTCATCTCCAACCGAGTTCAGACCAATCGCCGTATCTTCAACGTTGATTCGTTGTTTTCATAAGATGTTGGCCGATCGTTGGAACACGCGCCTGCATCCGCCCGCACTTCAGTTCGCTTTCCTACATTGTGACGGTTGGCTCGAGGCAACCTCACTGTTCCATGCGCTGCTTCGGAACTCATGCACGACATCTTCAAGTCTGCGTGTGGCCTTTATCGACGTGTCCATTTCGCAAGACTGTACTATCAGATCGGCCCAAGCTTTCGGTGCCCCTCCACCTCTGTCACATTACATTGCTGACTCATATCGGAATGCTTCGTCACGCTTAGCAGCACCGTCCTCCGGTCCCAGCGTGGCACTCATTAGGGTGACCTGCTGTCCCCGCTTTTGTTTATCGTGGCAATGGATGAGGTGCTGGCTCTTTCTCGACCGGATCTTGGTTACCAGTTCCACGACACACTGGTCACCGGTTTTGCCTATGCCGACGATCCGATCCTCATGGCTGAAAACCACACGCGACTCTCCGAGAAGCTTGCAGCCGCCGCTAGTGCTCTGAACTTATCTGGGCTGCAGATCAACACGCGTAGAACGAGGCTTATGGTCATTCGCGGTGATCACAAACACAATGTGACCGCCATTTTCAAAGGGTTCATCCAGTTCGGTCCGGATACTATCAGCTCGCTAAGTGCCATTGATACGGTGACCTACATTGGTATCCCGTTCACCTGGAAAGGTAAAGCTTTCACTAATCACCGTCTACAGCTTCGCACGATGCTGGAAGAAGCGACCAGAGCGCCCTTGAAGCCGCATCAACGCTTGGATCCGCTGAGGCAGCATTTGATTCTCAAGATGAATCACATGTTGTTACTGAGTCGATTGCACCGGAACACGCTCAAAGCAACGGACTGTACCATTCACCAGTTTGTTCGACAGTGGCTGCGCCTTCCCAAGGACACGCCCATCAGCTATATCCACACCCCAATTCGTTTGGGTGGTCTGAGCATCCCGAGTTTTTCCACCACTCTCTCCATCTCGCGCAAATCCTGAGTGGAGTGACTGCCCTCTAGTCGATGTCCAGTTCTGCGAAATGTGATCAAAGACCATTCGTTTGGCCCTATCCTGGGGGAAGTGAAAGTCCCGGTACGCGTCCGGGGTGTGGTGGTGACGAGCAAGGAGGAAGCCCACGCTGCGGGAAGTGTTACGCTCTCCACTCTCCAATCGTTGGCTGTTCAATCCAGACCGCATCTTTCCCAGGATTTTTATTCGTGCTATCCAGCTTAGGTGTAGTCCGCTGCGGACCAAGGTCCGAAACTCACGAGGTGATCGAAGCGGCCAGTCAGTTCTCTGCCGTGGCAGCTGCGGTCAACCAAAAAGCCTCGCTCATATTCTTCAATCATGCTGAATCACTCACGATGCGCGTTGTACTCGACATAACCTCGCGGCAAAAGACCTGGCGAGACGAATGCGTAACTTGGGCTATACAGTCTTCGAGGAGCTGCAAGTACCAACGGCGAGCTCTTTCATCAAACCCGATGTGATCGCGGTTCGTGGCGGCACTGCTGTGGTGCTTGACGTCAGTATAGTGAATGACTACCGATGCCAACTTGCCTGGACGGACAAGATTGCGGAATACGGTACTGACTCCCATAAAGCTGCCATTTTTCCACCCTCCATACCATAAGCTGTGAGGTGAACTCTGTCTCTCATTCATCTGTGATTATTTCTTTTCGCGGAATCATGTTCCCCTTTCATGTAGTGCTATTCTTCGACTCGGACTGCCCTCGTATGCAGTCACGGGTCTATGTTTACTAGCTGTTCTTGGTTCCCTGAAAACCTACGACAACTATGTGCGGGGAACCTGGCGTTGACTGTTGCCACCTCCCTGACGGTCGTCTCTCTATGAAGGACATTCTGTCCCGATGCGTGAGCCTTGACTGTGATAGCACCTTTTTGCTCTGAAGAGCCTGTGATTTCGTGGAATTTACTGTCGATTATATTTCACCTTCACCGAGTTTAATTTCTCCTAATCTTTGTCTCTACTTTTCTGCACACTGTTTGGTACACACCCCTAACATTATGTTTGATGCTTGAACTATTACCGCTTATCATTCCTATGCGAGGACCTGTTAACTGTACAATGTTGCCAACTACGCAGCGCCTAACATTTGACTGTGAGCTTGTTTCTTAATAGTGCTCATTCCATTTTTATTGTTTCATATTGGTGTCGCCGCTTGTTCTTTGCAAGAACCTGCGTAAATTGCTCTTCAAAATATACTTTATGGTAGTGGCTGCTTCAGATCCCAGTCAGTCCCTTAGTACAGCGACGCCATCGCTGTATCGGTATTCGAGCCCCATCCGCTACATGACCTACGGACAATAGCAACGATAGTGAGAACAAGTGACTCAGTCGGAGCGCACGGTGTATTGTCGCATATACAAGCATTTGGATCATTTTAAAGTGCATGAACGAGTGAGCCTTTGACTGTTGGAAACGCGACCAATCAGAACACACTTCGAGACTTGGCAAGAGTGTGAGGCACAAAGGCGACCAACCAACGCGGATAGCTCTGTTATCGTTCTTCCGGATACAAAGGGGTTGGAATGGGGTGAGTAATCATTTCGGGACATAGACAGCTGTTAACTTCCAACATACATTCACACATTCACTCTAGAATACTGAATTCCTCCTTATTCTTTTCCGCCTAATAATAATGCAGTTTAATCTTCACTTTAGTCTTGTACCTCAGGAGAATGCATTAGAGTTTATTCTGCCTCTTCATGTTATACTAGCTCGTTGCGGCCAGTAGATTCGACCAAGTGGCAGATACAGTATACAAGATGAGATGGCATCTGCAAAGTGGCACTACACCTGGTTCTTGGCCATGTTTTATATGTGGTACTCTGCTTACAAAAAACGGAGTGTAACCAGCAGACTGCAGAGATAAACTGGTGATAAAGTCGAAGATATTTGATAATTTTATCTCGTGAGAAAAAACGACGAAAAACAGTAAGGTGAATGTAACAAAATCGGCCCTGTCAGATCATGCAGTGGGATACGCGATGATAGAATTCTACTTTCTCCTCTTTAGTGCTCAGCAATTTATGTCGGATTATCTCAGCACTATTATATCTATGTTTAACTAAACATATCACTTGTTCCTACTTTACCCTTTTTCATCTATGGCGACGGTAGACTATCGTGATTGTACGCAGTCTGCAAACAGTGCAATGTTGCTTTTCTCATTGTTATACGATCGCAGTGTTACAGAAATGTCGCATTTGCGTGTAAGTGCAGGGACCACATATGCACCACCGATTGTGTGCGAAGTTGAGTGTGTAAGTGTCCACGACCATCTCAGTGTGGTTGTCCTGTCTTGTTAACGAGCCTGCACGCTAACTGATCTTCTTACTCTCGTTTTTCATACATAAATGCTTGACACTGCACTTGCAGGCTGCGGGTACCAATCAGACAATACCTGGGGCTGAACCCACACAACTGAGGTGCAAGGAGCTGTTTCCTACTCGCAAAACAAGATGGACTAGCAGGCTACTACGTGCGCAGGTAACTCGAAATTTGGTTTAAATTTTCTCGCTGTTACTGTCTATCCATATTGTCATCCTCCTGGTGTTCTGTGCATCAAAAATTGCATACGACTACAGTTATTCCTTATCATATAACAATTCGTTACGTATTGAATCATTTGTGCTATATGGTTTCGGATTTCTGCCGCCTAGTCTTAGGTTTCAACCTTGTCGACAATGACCCGTGTTAGATACTGCAGTGCTGGGTCACAGCAAACAGTCTGTGGCAGCAAACGTTTGTGGCCGATATGGGTGTAAAATGTCCGTACGAAACGGCATGCAGTGCCACCAGTGTCAGAAGTGGTATCACTTCAAGTGCGTTGGTCTCAACGAACACCAATAAAAACAACTAGCTTCTTCACTTCACAGTTATATCTGTATGAGTTAAGATTTGAGGAGGGCCAAGGCACCGCTTCGCCACTGGCTGGCTTCACAAGCGCCACGACAAGTGGAGTGACGCAGAAAACCTGCTACTGTAAATGCGGGGTTAATCTGAACTCTGTATCTCCTTTTATTTCTTCCATGGGATGTAAGATAAAGGAGACCCAATGGACCCTGTCAGAAATGAAACTGGACCTATACTCTCTGAATAAGTATGTAGCGCTTGCTCTCCTTGGTGTTGCAATCACCAAGAAGGCAGTTGCCCTGTCAACTGCAGACATAGAGGAGGCGGCAATGAAAGTGAAAGGAAAAGCTCTCAGGGAAAGGAGAGTTGTTTTATGGGGTCGCTTCCCCCACAACCTCTTCTCCAACCAAGCTAATTAAATCCTTCCTAGAGACTTTATTCTCCCCGGACGTCACAACCCTGGTACCCACGAATGGGGTGCGTGCAGGAGCAACCAAAAAGTCACTTGGCCTTCTGGTAACCTAGCCAGTCATTTTCAGCCCCGAGGCCGTGGTGGGAAAAACATGGGCTTTGAATTCCGTCAGCGCACACCTGGAAGGCGTTTATTTCGACCGCTCTCAGCAACAGAGAGCGAGATGCGGAAAGCAAACTAAGACCAGGTTGCAAAACATGGCAGACCAGAAGCTACAACTGGAGATTAAAGTCGTAATTTCTGCCCTCGAATTTCCCCCAGACCCTTTTGCCTGTTGTAAAAGGCGGCGACACTGTCTGCAGCGGCCGAAGCCCCAAGCGCAAGCACAAGCATTGAGGGCACTGACACCGCGCGCAAACCGTCTTCAGAGTTACCCGCCCCAAAATCCTTTCTACCGGCCCTGCGGAAAACTCTTCCTCCCAAGAATTCCAAACGGAAGTAGCCTGTTAGGGCTGCCTCCTGCAACTCAACAAGCATTAATTTGACCCACACCAATAGTTATTCCTATCAGTAGCCCCATAGCACCGTGCGCATTGTCGTCTTCCAAACCTCGTACCCAGCAGGCGGAGTCAAATTTTCCGTGGATGACAACTTCCAAACACCTTCCCAATAAGCGCAATTTGACAGGGGCACAGGGTTCGCAAGTTGTGGCGAAAAAAAGATCTTCAAACGTCTTGTAGGGCATCTGACGTACACACAGACGGTGGATTCACGAACACACTCTCTAGGGAGGCCCATCAGAGCAACTCGAAGGAACAGACCGAGTCCAGACCCAACACCCTCCTCAACTCTAGGCTTTCTTTCCCAGGCTCTTCCTCGCACCCTCTTTTTTCTTTCCTCGCGAAATCCAACAAGGGAGTGGCTTTCAAATGCATATATACTAACTATCTGGGTCTGTCCAATAAATTACCGGAAATCACACAGTTGATTCATGACACCTAACCCCGCATGTACGCCTTCGCGGATACCTGGTTTATATGTGATATCAGTGACAGTGAATTGAGTGTCGCGGAATATTTAGTTAACCGGGCTGACTTAGACCAAGGGAGAATGGGGCTTCTACAATCTTCCTTCAGCAGTGTCTTACAACACCCACGGTTATCGGTGGCCTCCAGTCCTCTGACGAATAGGAGGCTCTGTGGTTACGACTACCACTGCGTGGCCAAGACACACTCTTAGTGGGGGTTATTTTCCGTTCTCCTTCATCCGAAGTCTCCGACAACACACTTCTGGCAAGCTTAGACAACTTCCTAGGACTACGACGTCTTGCTCATATGCTCATTATGGGTGACTTTAATGTACCCAAGATAATCTGAGTATCAGTTTCTCATTGGGGATATGAAAGCGGATTCTCGACTTCCTTATCGACGCTGATAGGACGAAAAGCTTAGACGCAGCACGTCAGCGCCCAAGCGCGGCATCTTTTTGGTTAGAATCCCTCTCTGCTCGACTTAGTCCTCACTGAAGAGAGCCACCCGTGTGACGGAGCGATAATCAAGTGGGCACTTGGACACAGTGACCATTCTCTGTCAACCCTTGAACTAATGTTACTGGGTACAACAATCAGCAAAAACGTCCACAGATCTCAACTTCAATCGAGCAGATTTTAGTGGCCCGAGAACCTACCTAGGTTCACTTCTTTTTCACTTTGGCTCCGTGGGCCAAAACTGCCGTACGTTTCAAGGCGCGATCAAGAAAGCGGACCAATTATTTGTGCCACGCAAATTGTGCACTTCCTCTTATCGGCCACCCTTTCCACACAGCATATGTCGTCTTCTCGATAACCGTTTCCATTTATTCGAGGAGCATAAGCCTAGAGAGAACTCAGAGGACCTAAGCGCATTCCACATTGTTCGAAACATGTGTGAGCGGGAAATCCGCGAACCCACCAAACTCGTACAAAAGAAGGTCCCTTTCAGAGCCCGCTGGAACAAAAACTTCTTATTCAATCCTATGCGTCGGCTACGAAAGAACAAAACTTCAGCTCTTCCTTTACAACTTTCCAACAGGAAGACTATATCTGACTGCCTAGTTGTGGCCGAGTTATTCAGGGAGTACTGCTCGGCAGTCTAAAACGTCGCACCACCGAGCCGGCATCGTGTACTACAGCTGCAAAACATCAGGCAACCACTCGCTACCGCCGAGTTTTCTAGCGCATGAAAAGAGGCGACGGTCACACCCATATTTAAAGTAGGCGACGGTCACACCCATATTTAAAGTGAGTGACCGGCACTTTCCGGCTAGCTATCGGCCAGTCAGCCTTACTAGCATTTCGTGCAAATTAATGGGGTGCCTACTAAAGCGCGCTATTCCCAATCAATTCTTATTGAATAATCTTCCCCTTCCACCCAGCATGGTTGCCTTCCCAATCGGTCATGCATAACAAGCATGCTCATCTTCATGGATGGTCTGACGGAAGCAAAAAGCAATAACCCCATCCCAGATGCTACCTCCTTTGATTTCACCGAAGCTTTTGACCGCGTCCTACGCGGCCTCCTGGAACACAAACTGGGAGCCTATGGCATACAAGGAGAGGGTCATTGCCGGATTGTCTCTTTTCTTGGAGTTGAAACTTTTAGAGTCACTATCGGATCAGACCTTTTGTCTCACTTTTTCAGTTCTGCGAGAGTTTCACAAGTGTCAGTGCTAGTTCTTTTGTTATTCCCCTTCTGAACAATAGTTCATGCGACGCCATCTTGTACGCAGACAACCTGAAAGTCTGGAATGCCACTGACCCCAGTGCACTACAGATCGATCTTGACGCGATCAAGCGCTGGTCAGACGACTGGAGTCTCCCGCTAAATGACAACAAATGTGCTCATATGTCAATCGGTGTAGATTCTGGTAATGCCTTAAATTCAGAATGTTTTCAGAGCACTAGATATCGTGGAAATCCATCTGAAAAAGGATCTGGGCATACGGTTTCCGTATAACTTATCCCTCGCGTATCACCTTGAGATGGCGAAAGAAAAATGGATTAGCCACTCTCAGAATGACTGAGCGCACTTTCCTCTGCACAGACAAGAAAGCATTTCGAACGCTTTACGTAGTTTATATAAGACCGCTCCTCGAGTGTGCGAATCTGGTCGTGGATACCGGCCTGAAGAAAGACATTAGCTGTTGAGCGGGGCCAGTGCGCGGCTACCAAGGTGGTCGCGGGCCTCAACAATGTTACCTACGGGTCTACACTTTAAATTCTCGTCCTGTGCCCACTTGGATTCCCAGGACCCCGTGATGATTTAGTACCCGCACACTTTTTTTAGAGTGAGTCTCGTAGAGCAGTTCTTCGCTGTAGCGAGGACTTAATAGTGAGCTCTTCAAGCTTCGCCCTTGGACCTTTCTCTGACAGCGGTCTTCCTTACAGAGTTATCAACTATTAAAACAGCCTTCCCTCTGAGGTCGTCAGCAGCGCCTCCAGGGATCGTTTGGAGGCTTAGCTTGATTCTTATTCATCTAAAATTTCATTACGCGACCAGTCTTATCCTGTTCTTGCTAGTCACTATAAACCCCAAGAGCGGTGCTGCACTCTGTTTCCAGTGACTGTCTTTCAGATCAAAAGATGCCACCTTAAACTGAGAATGGAAAACCGAATGGATCCGGAAAACTTGGGCCTTTGCCTCGAACCCGTGTACTAATCGCTGAATCTCTGAGTGACTACTAGCCTCGACGTCACGTGACCCGACCTCAACTGTAATTAACAAACGCTAGCTTTATTTATCCGCTCACCAATATCGTAGCGTGCAACCGGGAGAGCAGACAAGGATCGTGTATTACGTAACACGCAGCGGTAGTGTGAATGCAAATCTCCTCCATGTTTGTTTCACTGTCCGTTGACTCACGGTGCTTGTGCACAACGCTGGCTTAGAGGTCTGAAGAGTAGACGAGCCATACGTGTAATAATTTCCACTTCAACTTGCTGGAATTATCTGCAGGAAGTGGGTGTTGTCGTTGGAATATCAGTTTGGAATACCATCTGAATGAAGGTGCACGGAATATTCAGGAAGGCATAGAATATGCTTAACGTGCTGTGGGAAATTTCGTTGTTTTAAGGCGTAAAAGACTATTATCAAGGACGCCGAGAGATTGCGTTAACTTAATATCGAAATGGGTCGACGAGATAGCTGAAATTTTGTGATTCGGTAAATAGAATGAGTTAAAAAGGAGTGACTAATAAACGTGCAATGCGTGAGTCGTAGATCCTATCCGTGAACTTGTTCGTTCGATGATACCTGAAATGAATGCCAACAGTTGATAAGTTTGAGTGTTCACGATCATCCCCACGAGTAACTGGGACCCACTCAAATTTGAAGACGCCGAGGGTAAGTAGATGAAGCTGCAGCTGATGGCTTACAAACGTAATGCGGGCGCAAGTCGTTGTGATCTGCTCGCCGTACATAGGGCTAAATGTGATCTGACGTGAGCTGCTTTGGCATTATGATAACGGAGAGATACGCAAGTTTGTGCAGTTGCATTGCGGTGGATTGTCAGGCCGGAGCTGCGAGTTTTCGAACGCTCGGCCGAATACCTCAACGCGGGGGAGGTACGTTCAAAAGCCTGCCGCGATCGGATCAAGAACAACGTGCGCGACCGGATGAGTCATCGCTCGACTGGATCGGACCAACGGGCGAGGCAGGGCAGGCGAAATACGACAGACGGCCAGATCGGAGGCGTGGTTTTTCCAACATTTAGAGGAACATCTCGACACGATGTTGGAATACGGTCAAAACCAACATTGGGTGGATGGCGGACAGCACGAGCAGCCGGACGAGCCATCGCGCAACGAAATCGGACAAACAGACGTGGAACGGCAAGCGGAAAACCCCCCGATAGAAGGCGCCGATCACACACGTAAACAGGTCAGAAGTGCACACGACGTGTGAACGGAAACCAGGGGGTGTTGTGGGTTGGAATTATGACTCATAAACGAGAAAGCGCGCACTGCATGTGACTGGAGATTTGAACAATAAAGATTGTGCTTTATTGGACGCCTTCTCGCTGAAGCATGACCTCTCAGGGGACGGAATTTAATGTTTTCAGAGAAGCATAGCGGTTCAACGATGAGTGGAGCATTGCACGGCCTGAAGCATTTTGGATTTATCCGCTCGACGATCAGCCTCCGTACACTCTACAGTCACAACGCCACAACCTGTGGCTAGACACACTGATATATATGCTCGACGGTTGCAACGCCATCACTTGACACTGATGCTGAATTGTCGAAATACATTCATTGTATGTGCATGTTATCATTATCTGGAATAGCGCGTCCGAATTCCCGAAGCCTCATTACTTTTGGTTCCGCTTCAGTAAAAGTCCTCTTCTTGCTGTGCATGCTGGTCCAAAGTAAACCGGCATGTAACATGGTAGGTGGGATATCACTTTCCGTTTCCATTGACATCCATGTAGTCATTTGCCAACACCTTCACTCGGACCCGCTTGCGTCGGGAACCAACGCGAATCTCATCTTTTTATTTATCATCAATGATTAATGGCGCTGCACACGGTCTCTCTTTGTGTTTCAACGTCGAAGGTGGCACAGTGTTTGAGGTCGATGCAACTTAACCGGCGCAGTCAAGGAACTCATAACGTACTTGGCAAGGGGGTTGTAACTGCCCGTGCAGAAGGGGAAGTTCGGCATATCAGCACTATTCACGAACTCCACATTGAAAAATAGCTGGTCCTAATCGCATAGATAATCATTCGTATTACCGGCGTCGAACGATATCCACAGAGAACCCCCACGTTAATATTCTTCTCCCACTTTGGCTGTTTTGCATTCCAGGGCGGAAGAAGGAAGAAGTCTGTGTGTGGTAAAGCCGCCTCAGCTGTCTCAATGGACTGGTGTGTTAAATCTACGGTAGCTCTGAACACGTGGCTTCTTATCCTGTATACATGGAAGTGTTTTTTCAATATGGACAGCATATGACTACATGGTAACCACACGGACTGAGAGAAATTGCACTCGCATGTGCCGTCACCGATGTTTACTGTATACTGCGTGCCCTTGTGATTTACTCGAAGCTACCAATTGATGTTACATATGGTACAATTACCTTGAACTCGTCAAACCTTTTGAAACGCAGCAGGGGAGCACGCCCCTTGAGATGCTCCAACACCAACAGAATGACGAACGCTGACAGCCAAGAAAGTATATTCTCAATGTACACGTCTACGCTGACCACCTCCTGGCAGTCGCAACGCTAGGTGTACTGCATCTCAAACTCCCACATCACCCACTATCTGTAGGACCAAATTTTATTGATGGCCGTGGCTAAGTGATCTCTGTGTTGTGTCCGCAAAAGACGCTTGGCCAACAAGTTGGTTTATTGCGCAAACTTCCGTATAGGTCATGTCAAAAACTAAACCACAAACGTGTACACTCATTTGCACGACGGACATGCACTCACATACATTGGGTGACAGTACGTGGTCATTCGCCTTGGCGAAAGTTCTCACACATCGTGTACACACTGTTTCGATAGTCTCTTCTTGTCCGTCGTGTTCGGGGCTTGTCCTTTTGCTCCTGAATGTCCCCTGTGGGTAATACACTACTTGTGAGTAGTATACTACTCACAACGAAACTGCCTGCTATACACCATCTGGGATGACCGCGCCAATTTAGTCGCCCATTCGCATTCTGCCTACGGTCGTTTGTTTGATTTCCGAAGTGAACAACATCGGACTGTGCATGGGTGGCCTGCTGTGACTTTATATGTAGCCAGTTGCACAAAAGTTAGTTCATAAAGCTGGGGTCCGTTTGCCGGATTATTGCAAAATTCCGGTTGAACCTTCAAAGTGAATAGACAAAGGTGATCACATATTTTTGTGAGTTATTGCATGTAGCCATACGATTAAACAAATGTCGGCTTCTGAAGGAATTCGTCTGAATGGTGATTGTAANGGCTTCTGAAGGAATTCGTCTGAATGGTGATTGTAACATTATGTCACACCCAAAGACCACACGTGCTGCTCGCATTTGGGCCGCCATTTTATCCATCACAAACGTTTTGACAAGTAAGTGGCCCCCCATCACCTCCCGGATTGTTTTGAACAAATGACCCGATGATCCGTATTTATCACTTCGCACATAGGCGTACATCACTGGTCATCCATAACCCATGTCGTCTGTAACCAGGAGCTGATATAGCTTCAGACTACAGCGGCGAGTGTGAAGTGATAGAGGACCTTTTGTGGCGGTTGGCCCCATGAGTGGCATCGACGTTTACCACATCAGGGAACCATCTGAATAACTGCACTTGCTCTCTGTGTGCAAATCATTTGTGCATGAATCTATTAGTGTCGTCTTAGATGCCACGCAGCACGCAGTTTTTCTCTATATGATGCAGAGTCTGTGGCATATTGTCTGCTACATTAGTACACACTAACCCATTTACCTATTACTGGCGGTTTCAACCGATGACGGATGTTGTTGTTGTTGCCGTAAAAATCCACAGAATACTGTTTCAACTCAGTATTGATGCGCTGTACTCGAACAGGTGTCTCGGGTCGTTCACTTCACCTTCTGTGAGCTGACAAATACTTAGTTGCGCATCGTACAGCAAGGAAGTTATGTCGCGGTTGTGCTCCAAAGTAAAAGAGCTAATGACCAACCCGGTATTTCTCCCAACCACGTTGGAGCATGACTGAGAGCATGTACCGCGGGAACTGTGCAATGGAGAGTATGTGAACTCAACTCATTGAACACATCGTAATCCATAGCTCTCGCTCTTACGTCGCTTGTAATTCATACAGCAGAACGCCATCTACCACGTAAACTTAACGGCAACCACACTCACACGATTATTCTATTTCGAACGTCCACTGCCAGATTTCATGTTTGAACCAAGCACGTACAGATCACTGTAATCTTTCATGTACCTGTCTGAGCAACTTTTGAACTCGCTGAAGCTAACAAATTCCGGACCCTTTATAGCTCTGTAAATATTCCTAAGCCAAAACGGAATATAAGATAACATCCGTCAAATATTGATCACACGTGAAAAATTCTTCACAGCATAGTGCATCCACACCATCACAACACCTACCATCGCCAACTGAGGGACAAACCGATTTACGGTCGACTAAAACAACTTTTTAACTCTCTTGATGCACTCTGTCATGGGAATCGATGATTTTCAAATTCCTGGACGATATTATGGAAATATCCCCAGGTGTTCAATGATTCTATCTCCGTCAATCGTCAGGTTTTAATTCCTGCGGATAATTTCCATCCTTCAAATTTCATCCATGCGCGCCAGTTCCAGTTGCGCGCTACAATATATGTCCACTTGGCTGAAATTTATCCGCAGGGAGTGTATGCTGTAGCTAATTCACCGTAAATATGAAGGTTTGGAATATCGTGAGAGTAATTGTGGACGGAATATT
>QNGE01007570.1:0-22185 GCA_008508345.1 Paragonimus westermani | reverse complement strand
TCGGTCATATCACGGTTCGCCTGAAATCCGCATTGAATTTTGGGAATATTGACTTCCAAGATCTCCATATTCAGTCAGCGCAGGAGGATTCTGGAAAGCACCTTGCCTGTATAGCTCAGCAGACTAATGTCTGGATAGCTGTGAGTGTCATTTCTTGTTACCCTTACCTTAGCAGGTTGGTTTAGTTAGTTACCAAAGTGTTAGCATCACACTCTCATGATACCTTCTGGCTAAGAGCGCGAACAGCGGGTGTTCACATATACCAGTGCTTTGGTAGACTGCGTGAATCGACCGATAACTTCCTTAAGCTATCCCTATAGCTCACTGTGTTGTCGACGATCTGCAGAGCCCTGCATCCACTCATCCTACATTCATCACCAATTGTCCTCAATTCCGCGAACACGATCGGTCGGTTGACGGCGGATACTCCGGGACGAGGCCTTCATCGTTTAATTGTCTGGGTTTATCGTACTGTATTAATTAGGAGATGACTACATGGCCGTCGCTGCTTTAATCCGGACGACTATGATGCTCAACGCCAATCGACTTCTTGGTTGCTGCCATAATCCGTCCCTTGAAGGGCCACTGCATATTCTCTGGGACAGTAGACACAGGGGCGTCGTGCAGACCAGCAGGAACGGCACGTTGAAGGGCAGTCAATCATAGTACTCCAATCGTTCGATACCAAACTATTGCCTATTTCTGGAAGATCTACCATAAGCAGACTGCGTGCGTGAGTAAACCATTCGGTCCTGACCAGCCTATGATCTGTGATACATTCAGCGCTGTGCGCAAACGGCCTCATATGCACTTCACCAATATCGCTCCGCCGCACAATCACTTAATCAGGTGGGTGATGGTGGTCGGTTTGTGTGTCAGTCCACTTCGTGATATCGCTCATTTCCATCTGGAACAGGATACTTGTGATAGCCGGCTCATGAGTGGGACACAGATGGACATGCGACCACCGTCCCCGTTAACAGAACCAACGCCGTACATCTCCAGGACTTCCAGCCACACCCGGGAGTCGGACTCGACCCGAGCGTTCATGTCACCCAGAACAAGGAGTCACTCACTCACCAGTGCCGACCGGATTGTGAAGAACAGTCGATCATTGAACTGGACCTTTGTTTCATTAGCGCGACACAGTTGGATCGTAACCACCAACGAACGTTTCACACCTGCTTCGACCAAGTCACAGGCGCGTGGACAGGAATCGAGGGCTGATGCCGTGCGGCACGTCTATCAACGTGGCAGCGATGGGATCCGCGGCTGCAAAACAGCTGTTACGCTCCCGTGCATCGTCTACCGGGTAACCTACCCAGTAGGTGTATTCGGCACCTTCTTTCCGCAAATTGCCTTCGTCTGCAAGCCCTGTATCACTGAAGCCTGCTACCTCTATCTCATAGCAAAGCAGTTCCTTCGCAATCAGTGGGTTAACCCCTTCGGTCGTTCGGTGTTGCTGAATCGATGCAGCAGCGTGCGCACATCACATAGCTCACTTGAAAGTGCCTTGCGTCCCTGACCTGCTTCAGAATGGTCTTCCGGGTACTGAGGAATGAGTGCGAAATATCTACCCTAAGACTCATGAGAGAGGGACAGAATAAGAGTAAATGTCCGGCAGTGACTTATTTTCGCTTATCCACCTTACCCTGTACAGCAGATGGGGCTACCCGGATTATGTTGCGCAGCGACCGTTGCAGTATGGTGTTTGGTTTGTATCATAACACTATGTTTTACGTGGGATACAGATGCTGTCAAGGCGCCCGGGAAATCAGCGGAAGAGTGATCGGGACCCTCAACCAAAGCCTTCGGTGCAGAAGCCTCTACCGCAAGACAGCAGGTGGCGCGCACGCACACATACACAACAACATCAACCGCCCAGAACATGCTCGGAAGTTGCATCCTCGAAGACTTAGCAAAGGAAAAACACCACTACACAGGTGGACCTATCGCACACACAAAATCGGATGAGGTAAAAATAAACATCGAACCTAACCAAATCACGATACACTGGCACTATCCACAACGAACGCATCTGCCATCTGTTTGGCCGCTCCCCTTTGGTCTATATGACGTGGTTGCATCTACAGAGAGCAAAGTTGCTGTCAGCGGAGTTCGCCGAATAAAACCAGCACACAAGTCCTACCACCGTGTTCAGACACAAATACACATATGTACCTACATCCCGCTACGCACTGTTTTCCAATTACCCCATTGATGTGTGTAGGCAAGTGCAGTTATTGCCACATGGCATTTACAATAAGCGACACAATGAGCAAATTACGATTTCACGCTGACAACGTCGGCAAACGTCGGCAGCTCACCACGTTGAATGCTGGAAGAGAATGAAAGAGCTCCGACACCAGCCCTAGTTGTTCGCAACCGGAAGATGGAACACAGAACAGGAATCCTACTGCAAGTTTTCGAGCGCTTTTAATGATCTCAGCTCCGTTCGAAACTACGCCGGTTTTTCAGGAAAGCAGCGTGTTCTGAGAATTGGACCGCAGGTCGACAGCCGAACCGGTGATCAGAAGCGCACGTGTGTTACCAGTGGCCAGTCAAATGGTGAATGAGAGACTGATACCAACTGGCGAACAAGTGTTCAGCCAAAGCTAATATTTACCTAGCCCTCAATCCGACGAAAATTGTTTGGGAATGTGAGTATGAGCGTGATATAACATGATTGTGTTTCGGTGGTTACTTGGGATCCGTTGATTTGGGGCAACTATTCTCGGATGGTATTCACAGCGTAGCGGTAAACAAGCACTTCGTTCTGTAACTGATCCGAGTGATTACCTAACCAGACCTGTAAGATGCAAATAGATAGGGGTGAAAGCCATTGGTGATGAGCGTAGAATTACAAACATCATTCTATCACGCCAGGGATGCAAACAAATCTGAAAATGCAGTAACGCATTATACAGATTCAAGAGAACTATCATCCCTGATTCTTAGAAACGCATAGTTTTGTCCCGAGCCCGACGGTTAGGGTGCCGAGCTGAGCAAAATATACCCTGATAAGAAGGATATCCTATTCGTACTAACGGTTAGGATATTTGGTTATTTATTTCTCTTCAAACATTATTAGAGAGGATAAAAGGGTGTCTAGTCTAGACAACTGAGAAACGGAATACAACGGAATGTGTGACCGAAAACGATCAGTTTGATTTGAACGTCAGTTCGTAATGAAAATAAAGGCAACATTGAAAAAATCAGTCTTCCAAAAGTGTCAGGATGGTGACCAACAACGCGACGTAAGGTGGGCGAAGTAGCTCGTATTGACGAAACCTGGCTAGTTTGCTTACCAATAAGATGACCAGAGCCAAGTAACCAAACGGTTCAAACGGTAAGGTCTCGAGGAGGACGTCTTGAGGTTTGTTCTACGGGGATCGAATCTGGTGGACTATCCTCAACTGACGACAGAAGTTACAGACCTTTATTTCCAAAGACTGTCAGTCTGTGAGAAGACCCGAGGACAAGTTGAACTAATATTCAGAAGTTTTCTCTCAGTTCCTGAGCTGCATTATTCAGAACGGACGTATAAATTGTTCTTTTACTGCTGATATTACTGTGCGGTTGCGAAAACTTATGGGTGTACGTCAATGAGGTATTCATATTGCTACTACCTCCATGCAGACAGAGGCCATATACCAAAACCATCTAGTGATTTCGCATGGCGTTCCTGTATTCGGCGAAATTCACAACACAAACTGATAAGTTGAGATTACATGATAGTGATGCAGGAAAGCTGATATGATTCTTGGTAGCTGGAAACTGATGGCTAACTTACCATGAAGAAAGAAAGATTTTACAGATGTATATAGGCTGCTCTGAATTTTGAATATATCTTATAAACTACCGACACTGTCATTTTTCGTGGGGCTCGAGACAAATATCGCCTGTGTTGGAAGCATAAGGTGGTGGCTCGATTGGAAAACGCTGGTGACACAAGTTTATCCCAGACATCACTATTCGTTTTGTTGAACTGTACGGCCTACCTTGTGAAGTGCACATTCTGTATATGTTACCAGCGTATATATAGTTCTCAGGGCCGGACCGTTTCCTTCCAAGCGGACAAATAGGAGATTGTAACGCTTCCCGTATAACCACCTGGGAACAGGGGTTCACCCAACTTTTGAATATATGCGCTATTATTTTAGTGAGCCCCTGAGGTCCGTCTCATAGCACCGATCAGCAGTAAATGGTGATTGCCCTCAGACTGTTTTGAACGCCGAATCAAGGTGACACTGTCCTAGCACCCATAACACGCTAACCAAACACTCCCATTCTCTCTGAAGTACTTCGATATTTAAGATATGTAGCAGACGCCTTTATATACAACTGAGAGTATGCTGCTACCATGTCTCCTGCAGTAAGTCCAGGAAAGACGAATGCTTTGGAATAGACAAAAAATCAGTTGTGTGACAATATTCCGCAGTGCACGCTGAGTATCCTCAGTTCGCCTGTAAGTTAGGTCAACAGCCACGGTCGGTAACACATTATGTTTGTTCACCCACAAGTGGTGATCGTGCAGGTTACTTAAACGTGCTCTCCGTGTGTGTGGCTGAACACACTGTTCGTGTGGACCGAAGAGACACTTCACGTTTCAAGCAAAGGGTTTTATTTGATTTAAGGTAAATGCGCTTAAAATGGTGCGGTTGAAAATTGGTTAAGCCCTATCTGTGGTTTTAACCCTTTTTGTAAAGCTCAGATTAACCCCCCAATCTGGAGACTTGCAATCCTTTACCGCGTAACCGGAGAATTTGGGCCTACACTGAGTCCATAATAGTTGGCCGATGGAATGTTGATCCAGACAACGGTTATGAAATATAAAAGGCAGATGCGTAAAACATCTAGGGGACTAAATTGAGGTAGGGCAAGTCAAAGTAGACAAGATATATTTCATTCAGTAATGAAAATCTAAGATCATTAGCATTTAGATTCCGTGACCCTCAAAGTCCAAACATATGTACCACCTCAGGAGCAAACGAGTTGATCTTCGACAGTAAATCAACAGAGGATTCAGATTTTATGTTTTGGTAAGCACTTTCTGGGTTAGATATATATATCTTAAAATGGCCTTACAGCAAGTAACTGTAGGCGGATATATAAACTGACTCTACTAGTGCAATGTTAAACGGTTCAATGGAACGGTAATTTACGACCAGGTTTACAAACGCATGCAACGGCACAGGGAGACCCGTGGAAAATCGTCCATTTATTTCGAGTGGTAAAGTGGCTAGCAAGGTACCGTTGCACAGTTGAGCAAATATGGTGCACTTCAGTAGGAAACGGTGTATAGGATAAGGTCAAGCTGTTTGCAAACCATTGAGAACTCATGGAAACCAAGCGAATGTCAGCATATCACAATTGCGGATGCAAACAGAGTGCAAAGGGATAAATCACGTCAAATTCGGTGAAAACATATACCACTACAAACGCCTGGGTCAAATAAACGTTGAGTGGGAAATCGGACATCAAGAACACGATAGCAGACAACCACATATATTTAAGTTCGGAAGTGAAATGAGTGCAAAATAGTTTGACTAATGCCATTATCTTCTGACCTGGTAGAACGGAAGTGATAGAATAGCCCTTCTATGTGGGGTATTGCAAACGCTTCTTCGAGGGCACTATCCACAATTTCGAGTGCGTAGCCCAATATCTATTTAAACAGAATGATGTTGTTTATATCCCAGCAACCGTTCAGCTTCAGCTCTGACTGTACCACTATTCCTTACGAGAGTGCCGATGCTGTAGAAGTGGACAGGCAACTCCTTGACGCTCTCGTCGCAGCGGTCGCTCTAGACAATTTCATTCGCGTACCCAACGACTGGACGGCGTGCTTCGAGAATACGAATAACACCTCAGAGCGTAAGGAAAATCAACCATATCGAATGATCACGCAGCGGAATACCTGAGCCTGTCGACCTGAAGAGTAAACAAAATTGAGCCACACCCAGCCTCCTACCCAGTCAAATACGCCATGGTGCAGCGGCTTTAAAGATGCCTCAAGAAAAACACGGATCGCGAGCTAGGCAACTGGGCAGATAGAGATTTGTAGCAGCTAAATTCCATGAGACGCTCGAGCAAATTCTGCTGGCATAACGTGAATTCTGCTCGAGAAAGTCGTCGTGAGGGTGAAATATTTTCCAAATAGGAAGTGCAAAGTCCCGAAGCCACTATCCTCGGACAAAAGGAAGTAATCACACTTCGTTTCAAATCATTGGCTTTCCTATGAAAGTAAACAATTTTCTGGCTCGGTTACCGCACTGTTAATTTCAAGGCACACACATAGCCACGTCTTATCATGTAGTGCTCATTGTCCTGGATTTCAAACCATTCTCAAGTAACATGCTCACCTTTACGAAACTCATGGGCACAACCCCGGAATTTCCCATGTGAGCAATACGAATCCATTTTAACCTTATTCATTTTCGGGCTGTTGAACTATATTTGATCACCCCACTAAGTCCAAATCTCATTGTTCCGTTAACGCACCATTCTGTCTCCGCAGTTTTGAACAATTCTTATTGTGGAATCAGACACATGCAAATCTCACTCAGGCGACGGTGGGCAAGATACAAATGCGTCGAGCCAAGCAACCTCCAATGAATAGTTGGGCCCAGATGACCTTCCTGACGTAATTACTATTACTGGCCTGGAACTATCGTCTCATTCCCTGAGTCTGTCGCTTTTAGATGGATGACCCCTCGTTACTACGGTTCACGGTGGGCAATAATTCGCTTTCTCCCCGATTGTGTGAATAGCCACAGTACAATCAGGGTTGTCATCTTGCACTGACTATTGTTACAGATGATGCTTCCCGATTATTACCCTCAAACAGAAAGTCCACGACCTGTCTGATCCTTGTTTCACTTATGGTGTAGAGATAACCTGAATGAGGGAGCAACCACCCACCATTCACGTCGCGAAACAGTTCTCCTATTCGTACGTCTATCAGTTCTATATTGTGGATTGCTATTCACAATGATGAAAGTATAGTCTGAGAGAAGAAAAGTCAGTTCTCATTCTCTACACGTTGCAAAACCCACCTCCTACTTTTCATAACGACTAATTCGTATATTTTGAGCAAACTCCCGCGTGCAATTAAAGCCAATAAATGAAGCTCATCACTCGCTCCTCTTGAGCTACATGTAACTTCCATGCCTGGTAACCTTTTAAAAATATAGAAAGTGTCACGTAACCCATTCACAAACCAGTTAACCATCTCTCTTTCACACGGTCTTTGTCGCAATCTAACACTAGTAACATCCAAACTCAACAGCCGAAACGGCTAAAATTCACTTGTCATTCAAAGGGAGGTTTTTGCGAACTACATGGGATCTAGAGCGGTGGAACTTGCTGCGATCAGTTGTAAGTTATCAGATAGGGCTGTGTGACATTCTCCATTTGTTTTTCTCGTTTCATTTGCAGTATGAATGTGAGTAAATCCAGAGGTAATTCGGAAACAGTTTCGACCTTACTGAACGTCTTGACAATTTTCGAACTCTGTTGATGCGAGAGATGATATCTCCAAGAACCGGTCCGACAACAGATGAACGAAGACAGTGAGCACCGCGTGACCTTTTATTATATGCCCTCCCAAATAACCATCTCATCCATCCATACCGTTAAACAATTTTGACCAGCGTTCCGAGGCCCAGTACTAGTTTTAGGGAGATTGAACTTGTATGGACCAAAACGAGCCTGAAACGAGTATCTGAAACCAGCCTCCGATACTGAGTAGATGCGGGCATACTCAACTAGGATATCGATGACAACAAAACGAACGAATGCAACAGGATAGTTACAGAAGTTCTAGCAAGTTACGGCAATAAAAGAGTTTGACTCCAGGAAGGGGTCCAAGATGACCACCACAATAATCCAAACTACTGGCACCCGGCAAGCAGTGATATTCAGGAGTTACCATGGACTGCTGGAACGCAGTCGGAGCTGCGACGATGTTCGGAGTGCAGCGAAGCTAGAATTTGGGTGTGATTCATGTAGTATCTTTGAGCAACCGCGCCAAAGGCATAATATCAGGCTGGTGTGCGTGCACAAAATTTATTGTAATGCTAGTTCATCTTGGTCATTTCAAAAAACATGCAGAAATGACGTAAAAACGTTGCTGTACAAGAGTAAAACATCGTCAGTGAACATAAACAGGAGAAGAAGTTTACAATCTCGTGCGGGAATACGGCTGGAGTATACATGCGTATGGAACAGACATGTCTTTGATAAACTCGGCAGCAGTACAGAAGAAATGATCAGCGTTCTGCGTGCCATTAGCAACCCTAACATATATTCATGTATCCAGCTAGTGTATCTCACCGAATAGTTATGATGCGAACAGTTAATTGCGTGCCACGCTTTATTGTTTTCGAAGTAACTTGAGAACTATGTGAGCGAAGTCATCGAGAACAAACACGTGCAAGATTCAATGCGCATGGTTCNATAGTTACAGAAGTTCTAGCAAGTTACGGCAATAAAAGAGTTTGACTCCAGGAAGGGGTCCAAGATGACCACCACAATAATCCAAACTACTGGCACCCGGCAAGCAGTGATATTCAGGAGTTACCATGGACTGCTGGAACGCAGTCGGAGCTGCGACGATGTTCGGAGTGCAGCGAAGCTAGAATTTGGGTGTGATTCATGTAGTATCTTTGAGCAACCGCGCCAAAGGCATAATATCAGGCTGGTGTGCGTGCACAAAATTTATTGTAATGCTAGTTCATCTTGGTCATTTCAAAAAACATGCAGAAATGACGTAAAAACGTTGCTGTACAAGAGTAAAACATCGTCAGTGAACATAAACAGGAGAAGAAGTTTACAATCTCGTGCGGGAATACGGCTGGAGTATACATGCGTATGGAACAGACATGTCTTTGATAAACTCGGCAGCAGTACAGAAGAAATGATCAGCGTTCTGCGTGCCATTAGCAACCCTAACATATATTCATGTATCCAGCTAGTGTATCTCACCGAATAGTTATGATGCGAACAGTTAATTGCGTGCCACGCTTTATTGTTTTCGAAGTAACTTGAGAACTATGTGAGCGAAGTCATCGAGAACAAACACGTGCAAGATTCAATGCGCATGGTTCAGTTGAACCATGTTAAGAAAGAGGTACATGTTATCGCGGGCGTTCATTGCCAGAGATCATAACCATTGTCTCAGATGGGTTTCTAACGCTCATTCGGATCACCAAGGCCGCCTGTCAAACAAGTTGTTCATCATCCCGTCCAACTGTTATATATGCACGACGACCGGATGGAAGTTGTCTCTAAAGGCTAAAAGCCTGTCGACGGGATAATTTTATCGAACACAACCAGAAAGTTCAGGGGATCCAAAGGCCTCCTTACGAACTAATTTTGTCGAGCCAACAGAAATCTCTCGACGTGATATGTGAACTTGCCTCTTAGGTTCTTGTTCGGAATTTTCTGGGAATTCCACTTAGGATTTATAGGCCTACGAACCGAGGTGTTTTATCCATCCTTACTTACATGAACTAAAGTGACGGTATTCCCTGGCCAGGCAGCGGATGGTTCAGCCTAACCCGGCGACTGAGTAGATATACCAGTCAACGTGTGATTTGAAAAATTAACTTTTGGTCCCAAAATCCTCTGATAAATGTGACCCGGACCCGTTACATTGGTAACCTTTAGCCTAGTCAACTGATTCTTTACTCGTTGTCGGTGTAATTCACTTCTGCTATCATTGGTAAATCAGGTAGAATGTTCATTGGAGACGCTCCGCCTTCAACCCTTGTGTGCCATATCACGGCACTGGAACAGCGCGTTGACCTCGTCCTCACCGATGGGAGCGTTTGCCCGTGCTGACTACAAATATACCCAGCAGCCACCTGGATTGATGCTCCAGAGTGAACATAGCTATTTTGAGCTTTTCATGTCTGAAGGCTATGCGCAGTCTATTGGGACGGCTACAAATCTTATGGTTAAGTCAGAAAAGATATACCCGGAGCAAACTAGTTCTATGCTAGGACGAACAGCAGCTACTGAAATATTTGATGCTCACTAAGTTACTCACTCCACGCGAAAAATAACGGTTAGCTAGTTGCAGCTAAGGGTACAGTGACATTGAACTAACCTAGGAATTTCAATGGCCCGTCTACGGTGAGGTTTGCGAAATAGAACTGAAAATTAAAGTTACTTATCCTGCTTAAATAATTACGAAAGTTGACATGATGTAAGCCGTCCATCTGTTTAGTGGCATGTCACATCAGTGGGTGGTGGAAATAAAAGACATAGCTTTCCGGCTTAATCGGTTGGGAGCGACTGGTCTCCACCCTCCTGTTATTCCGTGTAGCACGAAACTATTTCCGCACTGCGTGTAAGAACATTCCACCTATATTGTTGAAGACCGTTCCTATAGGTCTGGCCGACACTTTTCAGTGAACAGAGACTTAATGCATTAGGCATTGAAACTCAGACGTGGTGAAAAGGGTTCCCATTGCGAGGTAAATGTGTACTGTGCTCTGTGGTTCCACACAGGTGGACGCACAGCAAGCCTGCATTGATAACGATAGTACACATTTCTTAACATATATGAGAGGAGCACGCTTGTATGCGTGCGGTCATTGTAGATAATTACAAGTGATATGGAACAAAAATAATTAAATAGTACTAAAAACATGGAATCTGCCAGCAGAAGGGATGTAAAAAAATAAAGGAACAATAGTTTACAACAATTTGATGCACACAACGGGAAAATAGGTGGTTCGCTTGTTTCGATGAGTTTGTTCAAAATATCTGATGGTACGTTAGTTTTACAAGGTCATGTAAACAGCCGTGCCATTCGAGTTGCTCGTGTCGTTTTGCTATCCTTCTCCTGTAAGTGGTTAGTAATCGCTCATCAAAGTGCACCTTAAAAGCATGTTATCTTAGTTCGCCGAATTCGTTGCGATCAACTGATAAATCAGGTTGCACAAGTCAGGTAAGCATCTTGCCGGCAATATTCCCCTTGTCTTTTATCCATGCCTTAACGAGCAGTGTGACAGAAGGGTGGTAGCCGGGCTTCAATGTGGCACATGTGATAGATGGTGCCATCAGCCACGTGCATGCATGAGCACAAAGCTATATTAACTGAACGGCAAATATTATGACCTACGCTGTGTCTGTGTGGAATGTTGAGCCAGAGTTAGAAAGTAAGTTGTTCTTCCAGACAGAACGGGATCCGCAACATGTCTGTCACACAGTTACATATTTCCCACTAGGTCACTTTAAAAAGGGACAGGAGCATAATTATCCACGCCACCAAGCTGGTCATACCGGGTCCTAAACATAGGAGCTCCTCGGAAGGTCAGTTAACTCTAAGTGCCCTGCGGAACGCTCGACTACCCACAGCGACCAAATGGCGCCGATCGCAGAGACTCGGGGGATGGACCGTGTCTAACACAAACGAACAGTCACAGACCATTCTATTCTAATTTCCAGATCGCACCACTCGAGATCTGCTAACAACTAAAACTGACCAGATAACTCTGAGGATGCCAGGCATTTGAGTCACAGGAGAAACGGACATGGCAATGTCAGCTGCATCAAGAATAACAAGCCAGCGTCTTGGCTCAAACTAGGGTAAGGAATTGAAACGCAGCACCAAGCGAGAAGATTACGAAGTAGCAGTCTAGGAGAGCTAACCACTGAGGAAAAAATGATTTGTATCGGTCTGAGTCTCATCCCTATGTACAAAAAATCGAATCTATCTATCACTAGTTTCCTCTGAGGGAATAGATAAAACCAAACTACGGAGTAGTCAGAAAGCCAGATCATCAGATCTGAAGTGCATGCTGGTGTATATATACAGCCTGTTTAACAAAAGAGACGAACTGTAAAAAACTGTAGTGAGATCACATCCGACGTCCCCAAAATTCTGAACTCCCCGCGAAGTTACTTATCCTGCTTAAATAATTACGAAAGTTGACATGATGTAGGCCGTCCATCTGTTTAGTGGCATGTCACATCAGTGGGTGGTGGAAATAAAAGACATAGCTTTCCGGCTTAATCGGTTGGGAGCGACTGGTCTCCACCCTCCTGTTATTCCGTGTAGCACGAAACTATTTCCGCACTGCGTGTAAGAACATTCCACCTATATTGTTGAAGACCGTTCCTATAGGTCTGGCCGACACTTTTCAGTGAACAGAGACTTAATGCATTAGGCATTGAAACTCAGACGTGGTGAAAAGGGTTCCCATTGCGAGGTAAATGTGTACTGTGCTCTGTGGTTCCACACAGGTGGACGCACAGCAAGCCTGCATTGATAACGATAGTACACATTTCTTAACATATATGAGAGGAGCACGCTTGTATGCGTGCGGTCATTGTAGATAATTACAAGTGATATGGAACAAAAATAATTAAATAGTACTAAAAACATGGAATCTGCCAGCAGAAGGGATGTAAAAAAATAAAGGAACAATAGTTTACAACAATTTGATGCACACAACGGGAAAATAGGTGGTTCGCTTGTTTCGATGAGTTTGTTCAAAATATCTGATGGTACGTTAGTTTTACAAGGTCATGTAAACAGCCGTGCCATTCGAGTTGCTCGTGTCGTTTTGCTATCCTTCTCCTGTAAGTGGTTAGTAATCGCTCATCAAAGTGCACCTTAAAAGCATGTTATCTTAGTTCGCCGAATTCGTTGCGATCAACTGATAAATCAGGTTGCACAAGTCAGGTAAGCATCTTGCCGGCAATATTCCCCTTGTCTTTTATCCATGCCTTAACGAGCAGTGTGACAGAAGGGTGGTAGCCGGGCTTCAATGTGGCACATGTGATAGATGGTGCCATCAGCCACGTGCATGCATGAGCACAAAGCTATATTAACTGAACGGCAAATATTATGACCTACGCTGTGTCTGTGTGGAATGTTGAGCCAGAGTTAGAAAGTAAGTTGTTCTTCCAGACAGAACGGGATCCGCAACATGTCTGTCACACAGTTACATATTTCCCACTAGGTCACTTTAAAAAGGGACAGGAGCATAATTATCCACGCCACCAAGCTGGTCATACCGGGTCCTAAACATAGGAGCTCCTCGGAAGGTCAGTTAACTCTAAGTGCCCTGCGGAACGCTCGACTACCCACAGCGACCAAATGGCGCCGATCGCAGAGACTCGGGGGATGGACCGTGTCTAACACAAACGAACAGTCACAGACCATTCTATTCTAATTTCCAGATCGCACCATTCGAGATCTGCTAACAACTAAAACTGACCAGATAACTCTGAGGATGCCAGGCATTTGAGTCACAGGAGAAACGGACATGGCAATGTCAGCTGCATCAAGAATAACAAGCCAGCGTCTTGGCTCAAACTAGGGTAAGGAATTGAAACGCAGCACCAAGCGAGAAGATTACGAAGTAGCAGTCTAGGAGAGCTAACCACTGAGGAAAAAATGATTTGTATCGGTCTGAGTCTCATCCCTATGTACAAAAAATCGAATCTATCTATCACTAGTTTCCTCTGAGGGAATAGATAAAACCAAACTACGGAGTAGTCAGAAAGCCAGATCATCAGATCTGAAGTGCATGCTGGTGTATATATACAGCCTGTTTAACAAAAGAGACGAACTGTAAAAAACTGTAGTGAGATCACATCCGACGTCCCCAAAATTCTAAACTCCCCGCGACGTGAGATTTGCCTTGCCAGTACCACCGCGCCTGTTCACATTACCTTGTATATGTAAACTTACTACAAACCACTGGCATCAAAGTTAGTGGGCAGGCATAAGTATCGCAATTATGCTCTCTGCTGTGTAATAAATTCGCACTATCCTTACTCCTGTAGGTTACATTCACTAGGATGACAATGTTGAGCTAATACCGTCAGGAACGCCGCTTAACCAGCCTAACGCTTGTTTGAATTCTGAAGGTCGACTGGAATTTTCCGTCGACGCACTCCCCCACCCTGGCGGCTGCTGTGCGACTGTGTATTCAAGGTGCCCCACGTCCAGCTCCCTAGCACCCCTCAATTGTTACGTTGTAGTCTGTTGTGGAAGGTGAGTAAATCAATAAACAAAGTTTGTTTGCAGATTCATCGTTTTCTCCTTGCGACTTCCGATTCACGGTAGCATAAGGTTGGAGAAGCTCTCGGCGTACGAATTCAGGATCTAGCACTACAAATCCATTCACTCTGCAAATCGTTGCTCCTCACAGAATTATGACTCAAAGAAAGACAGACCTGGAGGATTGAGGGCGTGAGTTTCAATGGTACCGCAGTGACGCTGGCAATGCAGTTAGAGGCGTGTGCCGTTTTTTGATGTAACGCCTCATGAGGCAGTCCCCCATGAATCGTAACTGCAATTACGTGAGTGTTCAAACCACTTACAGCCTACTTCATGCCATTCATCTACTGATAATCTTCGGGATGTATCTAAGTCCGGGCGCAACACCAGAGGAAGGCAAAGCATTACCGGAATCACTGCAGTCGACCTTTCTGTCAAGCTATCGCCTGCTTTCTAAATCAGCTGAATAGTGGGATGTGTTAGTGATAGAGGGTTTGATCACAAGTTGTTCGACCTAGTCATCAAATTCACACTAACACAACGTGTTAGAGTAGCCACTAGACCCTGACCCAGTCAGATGGCCTCAGTGCTAGACTCAATCCCAACTCGGCACAGCACCGACGTCACAAACTGGAGCATCACTGGGAAAGGCTGAACACGTAACGATTAACTTTTCGTTCCAATGTTATCTGATAGTAAAGCAAGCTCACAAGATGCAAATTCTCCACCGAATTGGCAACAAAAAGCTAATACTAAACGCTGATAAAATGACTCAGAACCCAACAATTCCTGTAGAGGACGTGGACAGTTGTGGTCAAACCACGTCGACAACATCCAGACTCGTACAAATAGAAGGTCCATCAGAACCAAGTCGGAGGGAGAGACCGGAAGCCATAGATTCGCCCCAAGGTCGAGAGAACTTTCCAAAGTATGTATGTGGCTTTGAAGGCATATGTTCATCATAAGGGGGTTAAAAGCTTCGTGATATATAAAGAAAGCCCGAAATAAAGCAATCCAGGTAGCAAAGAATTTCTATCCTGTCTATAAGCTCAACCTAACACAATATATCAAACAGAACTCCGAAAAGATTCGTGGCTATGCTTAATCCAGGTTCCCTCTGAGAAAGGAAATTGAGACCACGCCTTCCTGTAACGGACATATATCGTCTGACGAGAGTGAAGCCGGTATGTTTATGGCACAGTTTCGAAGTGTCTACCGCTCATGCAATGGGGCACCTGCGCTTCCGTCTAATGCCGTGAGCGTGTCCGTGGTGGACCATTGAGCAAGCGATATCCCTGCTGAACAGCACAGTCCTCAGGACCAGACCGCATCCACCCAGCAATCCTAAAACCTCCGGCCGATTTGCCAGCGTCATCATTTGCCCAGATGTTTGCTCTCACATTAGAAACAGGGGTAGTTGTGAGTGACTGGTAGGAATCACCATAATTCCCATATTCAAAGATGGTAACAGATCAGGGGTTGGAAATTACCAACCAGGAAGTCTGGTTAGTGTCTTCAGCAAAGTTTTGGAACGCATGTTACGACAAAGGATCTGCAAACTTCTCTGCGGGCAGAAATTCTTCAGAGTTCCTCAATATGGCTCACCAAATGGTACATCTTTTCCTACCAATCTGCTGACGTTTTTAGACACTGTCACGAAAAATCTGGATAAAGCAGAATATGTCGAGGTGTGTCATCCAGATCTTTAGAAAGTCTTGGATTCTGTCAAACGCAGATATTGTGCTGGAAACTACGAGAAGCTAAATCTACACTAGTATCTACGAGTTGATCCAGACATTCCTAGTTGGAAGGTGGTGTGGAATGAGAGTAAGAGAAACACTTTCTGTTAAAAATCGCAACCTTACGGAACGAAAGCAGAATTCAGTCTTCGTGGCACAAAGCAACTATCAGTTTATTGAGTTTCCATTGGTTATTTTATAGACTAGACGCATCGGTGAAATGAAGAAATATTATTGATATAGACGCTTTCGCTTTTTTATTGGTCGGCTCGATTCCGCTTGTAGCTCGTTTGTTTCAACGCATAACGCACTTAGACAACTTGTTTTACTCCAGTGCTCGTTATAAAAAACCGATGCCGGAGCACCGTGCCGTGCTGATTGGTCCCCGCGCTGTTCGTGTTTTCGACATTGATTAGCCGTAGACTTCTGCGAATCCATGGTTGACTTCGTATCGATGCGTTTGTCTGATTCAATCCCTTTGCACTTTCCGTCAAGGACTCTTCTTTAAGCGTAGTATGTTAGGAATCAATCTTCGTCCGTTTGCCTTTCCTGGTATACAAACGACCTGATCTACCACCTAGTGTGCCCATTTTATCTGTAGTTCGTGGGACTCAGACGCTCTCCATATGGGCAATTAAAATTTTATGACTGGACATGGAACTGGGATTTACCGCTGAGCGTCCTCAAAAATCATATCCTTGCTAATGCTCTCCAGTCAAACTCAAGGTATCTGAGGGATGCACACGGACACAGTGGAACCAACATCTACACAGCGCACGAGAGACTCTGATATCCAAGTCGCTGGCACTTTTAAACCAACTACCCGGTGTGCCGCATCCGCGACAAAAGCACGGTGGGCGTCATATCGACTGAAGTCAGTGATCGTTAACCCTTGTCCAGCAGTGTTCATTCTACTGTACTCGGTTATATTTTCCACACACTGAAACACGGTGTTCAAGCTCAGTCACCATATTTTAAAAAGGGAATAATCATCATCGAAAAAGTACGCGTATGGTATCAGGGTATGAAGGGTCTAAGCTACCATGATCAATCAAGTTCCTTTAAATTGTTCCCGCTCGAACGCCGGCAGGTGTGAAGAGATCTTACTGAAATGAACAAAATTACCCACCACGTCGGAGCAAGTCCCCTGGTCGGTTTGTTCAAGATGCGTTAGGACAGAGATTTAAGAGAACATAGGCTCACAGTAAAAATCAAGATCACGGTTGGCTGTCCGATTTATCTTGTTCATTAACCGGGTAGTCAACTCGTGGAACAAATTGCCTGCAAATATCGTTGAAACAGTGGGCGTAGGTATATTCGGAAGAGAGCTAGACAAATACTGGAACAACCCCTCCTCTACGTTGTGCTAATCGAAGTATGATTTCTTCCCGTTGTTTAAGTCAACCAGGATTTGTTATTTCTTCTATTCTCTCCCTACCCTTAGACCACCGATGGGTGTATCGACAGAAAACGCAGTCTGGCCAATCTCCGGATCAGACTAGTTGAGATGAGGCCACCAACTGGCGCAAGTCTTCACCAAGCCCTAGATTTGAAGTCCGAAATTTGGAAATTGCTGTAGGAGTCAATTTCTCACATAGTTCATGTTCACACCGAAAAATACATCCAAACGCATCTTCAAGGTATTTCTCCATTTTTGATATGAACAACATCGGAAAGGCGTAGAAATCAGTTGGCTTTGATGACGAAGGACGGCAAATTCCAAAATCCAGCGAACGTTCGAGCAGTCTCCAGCGCAGGAAGTTGTCGATTATTGGAAACCATCCAATAAGTTGAAACTCTCGCAAATTATCCCATCGAGAAGAGCCGTTGCGCGTCTAATCATTACAAAAGTTATCCTTGCTCAACGGAATCGAAAAGAGGAACGCAATCCCACGTGCTACGTGGAAAAATATAGAGTGGTCACGTTCGCTAGGTAACTATGACGGATAAAGTGTGTGCAATTTTTTGACGGACTACGTACAATAATTGTTTTGCGTTGGCTAGAAAGATATATGACAGTGTTGACTAGTTGTTGTAGCACTTCGTGATAATCGAGTAGCCAGCAGCTACCTCGGAAATGATTACCACCTGGTAATCGGGACTTCTTCAGTGGGCCGATGTTTAAACCAAAATACATATTTCATAACGCGAGAGTTTGTCACGTGGCCAGCAAGAAGGGTTTAGGGCGGGGGAATGGACAGGAGGGCTGAATCGAGGCTTCAGTGCCATTGCGTCGGCTACAATGGAAGGATTTTTTTTCACTTCCATGTGGAGGGCTTTTTTATGGTGATCAGTAACCCATCGTTATTGACTACCATTAGTCACCGCTTGACGAATTACAATTGCGAGGACAAATAGGATAGGACGAACGGGCATACCTATGTGAAAAAAGTGTATCAGTGAATTGTAAACCGGTTTATTTTCTATGTTCGTGTTCCAAACATAATTCATATAAAGTGATTCTGCTGGACTTGTTGATAAGCGCCAGTTTTATATTTTACAGTAGTTTGGGTAATGCTTGTACAAAAACGCACACGGCTAAAATGATGTTGATCTTACAACGGTTCCGTGAGTATGCGATAAGTCAAGTGATAAATGGCGGTGTGAGTGAATGATAAGGTCAAATAATTGTTTCATGCAGGCTGTTCATGAGGGCAGCGCGATAGTGGGGACGGGTATGCACGCTATATGCGACTAATGGCAGAATGTTTCCCGAACCACCTTCAAAAACGCCATCAGAGGATACACGGAGTTTGAAAATGGACATTGTGTTCGATAACGTAAGATAGATGTCCGGGCCCGTTTTGAAACGCCTAACGTTGTTACTAGCTCTGATTTCACAATAAAGAAATCCGCGCGAATCTTTTACCGGGCTAGCCGTGCTTACAAACTGGAGTCCTCATTTAACAGACAATACAGGGACCTGTGTTGTGAGTGGACGGTAAACGCTGTGGTGATGGCGTCAGTTTATACTGAAGTGTACGTTTTGACTTTATTCGTTGTAACCAAAGTGGGTCAGTACCAAGTTTTCGACAACGTCGTCCGTAGGTGAACGATGAAGTACAACTTAATGAGCTTTTGGTCAAATGAATATACATACAAGATCAACTGGGGCTAGAAATTTGCGGGCTGTCGCATGAGGCTTGTCAGTGTGACTGATATTACCACGGTGCTGGGCGTGTGTTTGCAGTTTCCAGCTTCCAGGTAAACGTTTTGCCACCCCACCATTTCTACCATTTTTCATACTTCCGGATTTAGTTTCCAACAACTTCACCTAAGACCAACACATACAACCAACTTCCTCTTGAGTGTCAGACTGCATCCCCATTGAACCCTCCAATGTGTGCGCCGCACTCGACTGCACCCCAGACGACGCACATTTCACCAGTGCGTTTTAACCTTTCCCAGGTACCACATTATACACCCTGAGGTTTTGCTACGTGCTCTCGCCGCCGTGGTTTTCTGCCACTGTTATACCCCAAAAACAGGAGGAGCTATTTGGCAAAATCTGATAGGTCAGGCTGCAGCTCACCCGGATATCCCTAATGGCATCCCTTTGCCAATTGGTTGGTTTGCATGCCGAACTAGGATTTAGGTGTGTATGGGCCTAGGAAAGAGCTCTTTTGACGAGATATCTGGCATGTTATCTCTAATCAGCAAGCCTCTAGCCCACGAGAATTCTAAAATGCAGAGAATTATGTGGGCCGGGATGGTTTTGTCACTCAGTACCGTCAAAAGATCCTGATCCTTCCGCTTTGCAGACACTGTACTTCTACGGAATTACAAAACTCCACTGTTGTCACTAGCGTTCGAAAAAAAATGAACCCCCGCGCTGGACTTGGTCATTGTCCATGATGTGAAACCTCTTCCGTATTATCAATCTGGTCTGTATACACACCTTTCAGGCGAACAGACTTTTCCAACATCTACCATTAGCTTTGGGCAGGATTCGGTAACCGCCACGAATTACGCTTCTACAGCGATGATCCTGAACTTTTCTTGCTTGCTCCCGACAGCGTGTGCGTTGGTACATGCAGCAATTGTACCCTTTGAAAGTAATGTACGTTTAAGAGCGGAGACCGGTTGTGGTGCTCTGTGTGATTTGGCATGTATGATTCGAGCAGGACTTCCTTTTCTATTTTGGTTGGATCCTGCGATAAGGCATTCAATCCTGCTGTGTCTACATTGCTATTCTTCAGCAAAATGTTGGCTAACCAGGACAAAGCCCACCACCATTTTTAACGGATGTTCTGTATACGCCACAGTCTTTCCGTATATACGTAGGGTTTGGTTAACCCGTATCTTAGTGAGTCAGAGACATCAGTTGTTTGCCCCTCCGAATTGGCTACACCCTCCTCTCCTTCTAAGGAATTACTCGAAGCGACGAGATCCTCTATTTTTTCCGTGCCCGTGATGATCCCGAAAGCAGAAGAACACTCGTCTACATGCTTTGGATTGGCAAGCCCAGCCAGCGCTGGGCAAAGCCCACAAGTTACAAGGATGGTGCTTTCTTGCCAATTCCCTAGCATTAGCCAGCTTTTAATCACGTCGTGTTACGCACTGCTAATGGCCCATGAAGTCACCATATGGTGTCACATGGCTTACTCCTTATGAGAGTCCATCTTTGATATGTTCTCCAGTGTTCAATAAACCGTTGAATTTCAACCCCTGCCAGTCTTCCTCACTACCTTCGTTCAAATACGTGAGCCTTTTTACCATGAATCGTCTTCACTCTCGTGATGAATATGGAATCTCAGCCTGCCCATCAAGCATGCAGTCAGATCTATCACAACGTCCGCTCTCTAATCCAATGTTGCCCCAATATTCCACCTCCTGGCATCAAATTTTTTGTCCAAAACCTTAACGGTTGCTGAACTAGTATCAGTTGACAAGAAGCGGCCAACATTCGGAGTGTAGCCACTCTAAAGACCTTTATTCCGAACACGCTGACCACAGCTAGACGATTCTTGGATCTCTCGTGCTAAGTGTACGCAACCATACTGGAGTAGCAGCTTTGAAACATGGCAGTCTTTTATCCCATAATGATAAATATAAACGACGAAAGCAGGCCATATGCATTTCAGGCTTTGGTTTACCGCATGCATCTTCTGACAGAAAGCCTCTGGTTTTGAACAGTTCCGATGCTATTAAGCGTTTATCGCACCTCAACATGTGCTTTCCTCCTCCTCAGCCGCCGGTGGCCAGCTTCAGTTTTAATACGGCAACGGACTTATTCGAAGGTTGGCAATGTCAATCGCATTAGCGTTAATATAAAATGATCTATTGACCATATGCCTTAGAAGACACTGGAAATCTAAACCCAGTAAGCTGTTCTTATTCCTCCTGCTGTAGAAGGAGGGGGGTTTATGAAGGGAAAATAATAACGGTTATTTGCCCCACACACCCGAAAGTTTTTCCTGAGGTACAATGAAAGGAACACCATCATGGAACATCTGATTACTTTCCACTACCGAACACCAAGAAATTCTCGAAGAAGCACTATCACACACGTTGAACGTCGTTGGTAGGTAGTTGGTTTCACAAAAATTTGACGGACAAAAACGTGAATCTCGCTGACTCTGTTGGAATCCCGCAGACAGTTGGAAGGTCATTGAGGTTTGAGTGAGTCATTGATTATATACGACGTATGGCCAGTCTTTCCCAAATTAAGTGACCATTGAAAAATATCCCCTCCTAGTACTTAAAGATGTCAGAAGCGTTGGCGATCGCGTGCTTCAACCATACGACTGTCAGAAAACCGCAGTACACAATCTACGCATTCAAAGGGTATTTTTTACGCATTGTTGCCTACCAGTGTTTTGCACATTGTGCAGCCGGCAAGCCGGGGTCTGCATTTTGCTGCAATGGCGTCAACAACTACAGGCCCCTTCAGCAAGTGCCCAATTCCTGTCACTAATTTCGCGTCAACATTACAGCATAGGAAGACTCAGAGTTTTAAAGCTCGGGCATGCGTGAAAGCCTTTTAGAAATGGATGGTGCACCAAACACAGTGAGCTGTAAAGTGAGTTTCGAGGGAGTGCAATCAAACACCGACAGAGTTCCCGTCAAAATATTAACAAAAGATCGGTAGAAGAGTTGCTTTGAAAACAATTGTACATGTTGTATACTATAGATTATAAACCTCTACGTGATTCCAAAGCCGTTGGGGTAATTTTTGAAAAAAGATGCTGATCAAGGACTTGGGACTAACAACACCTAGCTGGCAAATGTTTACGGAGTGCGGAATATCTTAAATTCACAGTGGTGACAGTGATTACGGGCCTCCATCGTAACGACTGACTGTAACATGCAAGCCAGCCCTTTAACCCTGAAGGTTCGTAACAATTGCGGATAAATTTTGGAGCAACAGGGAGGCATCGATTTCAGCAATTTTTCAGCAATTCGCACACGTGTTTGAGG
>QNGE01007569.1:0-22200 GCA_008508345.1 Paragonimus westermani | reverse complement strand
CAGCTCGGTTGTTTGTTTGCAATGTGTAGACACCTTGATGTTAAATGTTTGACTGTGGGCCTAGTCAGTTTCATTTGTGCCATCCCTCACCGTCCCGTTTTCTCCGTTCTCGGTTTATATATATTTTGTTTACTTTTCTTTATGGTTTTATGGCATGTGTCCTCTAATGTGAACCACTCGTATTGCTGTTTTTGATGATGAGGAGGAGGATGAGGTGACGGAGGACAGCTTGTTTTAATGCCTCTCTTGGAAACAAAATCGGTGTAGCAGGTTATCGCGTTCTTATTTGGATGTCCCTAGTAGTCCCCAGTTCCGCTTGAATGAGCTTGTTCGTTCGCTTTGATCAGCCGAACGCGGCGCAGTCTGGGTACCTTTCTAGACAAATTTTGTTGCTGAAATTACGTGGTCGATGACTTCCTGAGGAAATTAGGTGGTCGCGGAAAATGTGGATGTAGAATGTCGGCGTGTGATGCTCAGTGTGCGGTGGCTAGTTTGAGAGCCATATGGCGACAGATCTACAGTGTTTTTCGTGATTGTCCGTTTTCTGACTTCCATCAAATGGGATAGACGCGTGTGCATCACGGCACTTCTTGGTCGTATGTTTCGGAAGTCTCCGGATACGCGGTCGGTTTATTGCTTAGTGTAAAGTCACAGTCTACAATGTTTGAGCCACCTACTCCGTATGTCAACTAAGCGTTCACATCACCGGTTTTGATCCAACCAGTCCACTAGTGGATGAGTAGTCACCAAATTTGAAGACCATTAATGCTCCTCTGAGTCAAATGAGTAACTGTTTTCCGTTCTTCCGATGATCCCGTGCTCAGTGAGAGAACCAGTTCAAAACCATACTCGAGGTAATACCATGTTGCAGTTAGTGGCGTTTTTATCTCCACAATGCTGGTCCCATTTATTTCCATTCTGTTCATAATTTCTGTTTTCTTATGAAGTATTTTCCGTTACTCTTGCATTTGGCGGTGACTCGATTCGTACCGTTATCTGGTCATGCTCGTAACCAGTTAGAAATGTGTGAATTATGACCTTTTACAAATGAACTGTTTCCGACGTACTTTTTTAAAATCATCGCTTCCTAACCTGAATGTAACTGTATGGCTTTCGTTTTGCGTCCCTTTGTTTAGACATGCGTACAGACCGCCTACCACCCGGATTGTTTGCAGGTCAATAAACGGTTAGTTTTCTTGTTTTCTACTACTTTGCCAACATGAACTTGCATTATTTCGTGTTTCCCTAATTTTTGTGTGATGTTTCGTTCTCCGTAGCTCTGTCCTTTTTTGAAATAAGATTGTTTTGAAATCAGCAACGGAATTAGTAATACTGTATTAGTAAAAATTGTACCAACGATAATAAGCTTTCATTTTAGTATCTTGGCTGACTGTGTTTTCACTGAGAAATATAAATTTAGCGTGGGCTTGCAGGTGCGCCCATTTGTGCTACCCTCTTCTCGTGCATTGTTGAAAGAATTACTTGAGCAGAAGGCGAGGTTTAATGTGTTAGCTGGGTAGATAACAGACCACGCAAATTCTTCCTTCTAGCGCTTGCTACATTTTCTGACGCATTCGCCACTAGTTCTGCAATAAACGATAATTGCACCAACTACTTATATTTTATTTGTTCCAACTGTGAACCTTCTCGCAGATTCGCCATGTTACACAAACATCAACCGATAAATTCAGGCTTCGTATCATCTCACCCCGAATAGCTGTGCGAACCGTACATGCCTCCCATAAGCATCCTTTTTTCGGACATTTAGATTTCTACATTATGACTTTTTATGGGTGTTTTAGTTGATATTTTAACGGGATTCGTTTCTAGGAATCAGATTTGTACTGAAACCTGCATCAGTCGTTGGTTATCGCACTGTGAGTACATTGAACGCCCTGTTGTGCAAGTTTGTTAGGTGCGGTCTGTCGGGATGAGAAGTTCGCTACCCTTCATTCTACTGGTTGGGAACGCCCTCTGATATGGCTGTGTCGCAGTCACTGACGCGCCTATGTGTATACAGTTGTTACCACTTTCTTCGTGCATTTTTGGTTACTAATTCGGTACTTCGTGTTTTGTCATCAAAGCCGGCGACAGGACAATCAGTAACACCCGTGAGTGTGGTTCAAAGCTGAAAATGATTAGGATGGTTAGCTCCGTCCCATTTTTTGCCTGGCTCGAGTGATGAGTTATTCTATAGACAGTACTCGTGTAACCATTCATGCGCGATCAGCCAGCCCATTTCATTATTCCGGTCACACTCGTGACGTTTTTTGCAGGTCATCCTCTCCTCAGTCCGTACGCTTCGGCTGTCTTCAACATTCTGCTCCCAAGCACGCGCACATTCGGCATACCAATGAAACTAGACTCTCACATGAGGAAAGTCACTTCAAGCCTGCTTCTTCTTCTGCAGGTCTCGCCTGGCCCCTTGACAGTTTCTGTACAACACTCTTGGGTGATTTGTGGGCATTACGCTGGGAAACGCGGCACGGCGCAGCTTCTGGTCTTCGGGAGCTACTGGGTGAAAGTCGTCACACGAAACACTGTGGAAAGCACGGCGGAATGAGTGAACAAGAGGTGAGTCACATCCCAGTGCTTGATCATCTGAGTGTGTAAGGGCCAAGTACAGCGCCATACCGTCATCTGTGTTTCTTGCGCTTATCCGACAAATGTGTTTAAGCGGAGATCCAACCAGGACCGACTGTCCCTCACATGTGTCCTAATATAACAGACTGAGCGCATGATCATCGCTTTGGTTCGTCATTTTTGAATGACCGCATGATTAAAAACAAGAAGAAAAATAACACCTAGGTTCGATTTTATTATTCATATTATTCAGCACGTCCGGTTATTCCCGGATGACAAATGCTGTTTCACATTACCCACGTAAGTATATATATATACATATATATACATATATATATATACCGATAGAAAAGCAATCCATCATCACCATAGGTAGCAACAAATCAGTCGTTCTCACTAGCTCTTGACTGTCACACAACCAGGAAGAAAGAAAGCAAATCTTGTATAAGACGAGAGATGATAGGAAAAACTAAGGGCACGAGACCTAACTGTTGACTGCTAAGAACAGCCACGTCTGTATTCATACATTCAACATCAAGGTGTCTACACATTGCAAACAAACAACCGAGCTGTAGGTGAAAGTAAGGTGTCACCAGCAAGACAGTTTCCTCACGGCATTCACTGTCTCGCGTCATCAAGTGCACTCACTTCGCAGATACTTCAGCCAAACAACGACAGCAGCCACGCCATTAAGCCCGATTAGCCACCATCTTAGCTAACGCCTCCAGCCACCGGCTCTATCAGTCACGGGGTCCCCTGCTCAGGAGACAAAGCATACCTACAGTGGCCAACCCTCTGGTGGACGAATTGGTCTCGCCACACCAGGCCATCATCCGTCCACCTTGCACCTCACACCAGCCGGCCGGAGCATCGACAATGGTGCTCGGTGTGGCAGACGACTAGCTGATATCCTCAGTACATGGCCTAACCATCGAAGTCTGTACAAATGTAGGGATTGAACAAACAAATTCGTTTGACAATCATTATCAAATACCCATTTCCTAACCTCTTCGTTGTTTGCTCGTTGGTGTCACCTGATGCGAGCGATCGAACGCGGACATCGTTGGTCAAATACCTGAAGATAGTCCACATCTTCTACTCTGAGTGGCCAAGCTTCACAGCCACAGGGGAATACAGCCCTCATTGTTGCCTTAAATACGCGATCCTTAAGCCTCAGAGAGATGCATTTCTGTTGCCAGAGGTGCCGCAGATTAGCGAATACGGCCCTGACCTTAGAGATACACGTTTCCGTTTCATTCCCTGCACTTCCACCGCCGTTGATGCAGCTTCTCAAATACACAAATCGATCAACAACCTCCATGACTTCATTATCCAACATCGAATCTACGTAATCACAGCAGTCTTGCAGAAGCATTCTGAGGCACATTGAGACTGTAAAGCGCATTCCGAAGTGCTTCGCGGAGTGCGGAACAGTGTCTAGCGTTCTTTGTACTGCTTGAAAGTTGTCAAACAACAACACCTTGACATCAGCGTGATCAAGATTAGTCAGTCTTTCATCAGATAGGAGGTCGACGCCGGTATCAGGTGACTACCGGAGACAATCCTCCATATTTGGTCTATCACAAAATCAACACGAAAATGGTGAAAGTGGACAGCCTTGAATTACGCCGCTGCTGGTGCTGACACTGTCAGACGGTTCACCGTAAACCCCAACCGGAGCTGAATTCTGTTCACCTACTTGTTCGGCGCACCTCTGCATTTAAGCGACTCTGAAAGTGTAGATCGATCCACTGAATCGAACGCACCCTTTTAGTCACGGAATACGGCGGCACAAGGGACGCTGCTCCAGAGTTTAGCTGAGAGTAAAAATCCGATCAGTGCACCCATGCTCAGAGTGAAACCCTGTCTCTTCTTCCCTAACGTTTGCCCTTCGAACTGAAGCCAATTGACGAATGATAATGAATACAGAACCCTAGGAATTATCGGGGTAAACCTAATTCATCTACCGACCAGAGTGTAACATTACAAGTTTGTAGCGACAACACAACAGAAACAGGAGGCTAGCCAAATTGACTCAAAGTATTCTGCCCACCGCTCTAACCCTATGGACTTGTTACAGATGAGTATGCCGATAGCTTCACTGACAGACGGTCGTCTGGGACCAGTAGCAAGAATAACCTCAAAGAGTGTGTCGGTGTTCCATGAAACAAAAGCCGCTCCCATTTCCTTAACTCTTCCCGTTTACCAAGTCTCACGACCAGCCTTTGCGCCACGTTTCAGCTTCCTACGGACATATCTCTTGGACTGGTTATATGAAGTGCCAGGAGGAATGTACCATCTAGATTCTAACAACTCCAGGGATCTCTCCGAGACCCAATGTTTGTTCAACCCACGAAACCCCGTACCGCATGCTGAAGCTACAAGTAGACCTCGTCGGAGCATTCTGTTGTTCACCAGACATTGAACGAACATGCTTTAGCGTTTGCTATATGGTATACACGGTATGAAACCACCGTTATGCGTCTAGAGATGGATGATATTGAACCTTCTGCTGTCTTGCTAGTACGTTATGTAGGTTCAACGTTCTGCGTCTTCCTATCTCCTTACAGTTACTTTTTGTTTCCTGCTCTCGTATATATCCTTATCTATTATCAGTATTTTTGATTATTTCACGTGGTGATATTTGGTTACTTTAAGCAGTTTGCCCGATAGCCTCTACACGCCCAGCATTTCGCACATTCGGCTGAAAAGGGTGAACGAAATGGTGCTTAGGCATTCATCTTACGTGACGATTGTTGCGTTCTTCAGGTTTATGCGGGGACACCATTGTTTCAGATTCTCGTAGTGAATGAAAGTGTATCCTTTCCGTTATCGAAGAATTAAACTTGTCATTTCTCCTATATATATATATATATATATATTCGGCAACGTGAATTGTTAAGGTTAAGAATTAAGTTATCCCCTAAACCTTGATCTCTTATTCACCCTCACGTATAATCGCTGTACATATATCCGTTATGTATTCCTCCTTCGTTTTCTTTCAGAGGTTCTCCCTTGCTTCCTAATCTTATTTTGTTCAGTATCCTGTGACTTAAAGATGTTTCACTGTTTAATTTTCCTTGTAGATGTACCTCAGTCATTCGCGGTATATTGAGGACATAGTCGTTCGTGTTTTGTGCACGTTGGCGCTGGATCAGCTGTCCGATTTTATTTCAGATGAAGTACGTTTACCTTGTTCTTCCTTTTCGAACTCGGAATTTGTCTTATGAGGGGCGGCTGAAGAGGTTAGAAACAGCCTCGTGCCAGCATTGTGGACTCCTACTGTTGACCGCGTCTCCATTATTGACTATCTAAAACACCACTGCACTCTGTTATCAACTTTTATCATCCATAACAACTCACATAATCGATATGACGGTGGCAGTTCCAATTCGACGCATATTTTCACTGCCACCTTTTTAGTTACCAGATATCTCTCTCGGTGTGGTTTATCCCTCGAGCACTAAATTTGTACTGACCTAGGTGCACTGACTCGGCCAAGATAGTGGATACATTTTCACTTAGCTTCCAACCAACGGTCACACAGCATACAACTTAAGACGAATGTTGTGTATGTAAATTAATCACCATTGCATTTTTACTGTGACCAATTTCCTCTGGTTTGATTTAGTTTCCTTGTTGCGTTATCTCGGTTGTCGTTCTGATTGGTAACATCTACGCGCTATCTATCCATCCACTGATAACCTTAAACTCACACTACTAGTCGTAGATTACAACAGTGTCCCGCGCATGCATCCCGACGAAGCTTGTTGCTTTACGGTCTTTTGGGGCAACTGAGTTTCACGCAGGTGGTAGGTGCACTAGTGAAAGGTTCGCTCTTGTTTATTTGCTTAATGTTACAACGCGGAACGACGGAGCAAATGCAATCGAGCTGTAACGATCCCTACGAAAATGTTATATCACGAAGAAACCGAGCGAACACAATTGGGCTGGAACGATCCCTGCGACGCAATAATACTGTACGCGTTGTTATAACCCCGAAGAGCCAAATCCCAAGCAGACTATGAAAGAAAAACACTGGTCTCCAGAAAGAGAGCTTTTACTGTCACAGTCGGAAGACAAATTACAAGCGCAGCTCTTGCGTATTTATAGCTCGTCAAGCGACCTTGTGAATAATGTTCAATGAAGCACATGAAAAGCGTCCAGTATGTAAATCGGCGCGAGAAATGGAAATGATGGTGTAATAGTGGTGCAAAAAAGAGGAATTCGAATTTACAAAAGTAATAAATGTTCACTATCGGTTCATTGGACAGTTTTCTTCGGGGTATTTAACATCCCAACACTTGACTACTACCATGTCTACCGGCGAGCAACAACACTTGTGTTGCCAGTCACCAAACAGACTTCGACTCTGTCGATAAAGCTGTTCTCTAAAACTGATTGTCGAAGAATGGGATTAAACGTAATTATGTATCCACTTTAAGGACAGTGTACAGCCGGATGTCAGGTAGAGCTAAGACCGATTTAGTGGACGTTTGTTTGAATCAGATTGCTCATTTTATGTGAAGCGATTTCATTTCCTCGGCTACAATGATTGGGACGTATGTTACTTCTGAGCTTAACATTGTACCCATTTTGTACTCTGTGTTTGACTTAAAAGGTTAGTTTGATGGGCAATCCATAGTTGGATGGAAGGGTGAGAAAAAACTGACATCACGTTTGACTTCTGTTGGCTGTATCCCTCTTCTCGACTGGAATCCAAAGATGCCAAGTGTATTTGTCTGTATGACTGCAAGCCGCTTTCGGTGGTTAGTATGTTGTTGTACCCGTCGTCATGATCGTCTTTGACTGCCGTTATTCTAACTTCTCTCCGAGAACTCTAGTGAAAATGACTAGAAATATCAGGCTCATGTACACTGCAAATTGGGAAGCGTGTCACCTTTCTTTCGTTGTTGCTGCACTGCTTGCCCTACGTTTTTTCGTTTCTTTTTTCCAATTCATTTTCAACTGTTCCTTCCATGGATTTTGGTTATGTTTACAGACTCGTGTAATAATAACACTTGAATGTTGAATCATGTGAGCTACGTGCTTCCTGGAGTAAGGAAGGTTTAAAATGAATGATGTTAAACCCCATCTTCCGTTTGCCAATTGTTGCACGCCCCGGACTTTCCGGCGAGTCTATAAATCAGACAGCTTGAATACTCTCCAGTTTTATCACTAAATACTGTTGAAGTTGTTTACTTACCCTCTTGCAGGGAGTTGCTTCAATTACTGTTTTTCCCGCAAAGGTTTGTTTACCGACATGCGTCGCTTGATGTTAGACCAAGTCCATTTGATACTGTACACGATGTTTCGGGGTAGAGTTGAACAACTCTTCCCCATCGGAGACGCATCTCGCTTTTGACCTCATTCCCTTGCTGTATTGATTACAATGGGGAGTTGAATCGCTGCTTAAGTAGTCGTACATGGATACACTTCGAACAGTGGAAACTGTGTGCAGCGAGTGGGTGATGGATGCCACCAGGTTGTACGAGTGCTGAAATTTCCACGATTTGCGTTAGAGCGATGGATAGCTCGCTGCTTGATGATATGAAACGTGAGGCGAAGGAAGAATTTTCGCCACTGAGAGGGCAGCGGACGTTACCGGTGTTAAATAAACTTGACATTTTGGAAGTGACTATCCTTCACATTGATTTAGGAAATGAGCTACTTTCTGCGCGTGGTGTAAATTTTTAATGGTAACTGATTCAGTTTGCTGGATATTGGGAAAGGCCAGTAGTGTCATAGATAGGAAAGGTAAACCACTTATTTACTCGATCTCTTCTTGTGAATGTACCAGCACCTCGGTAATCCATTGTCTTTTACTGTCTGCTCGATGTTCTCCAATAGGTTGTCCTTTCACTTATCCACTCAAGATTATGTGCAACCAGAGACGACCGCTGAAATGATGACTCGGTCCGCTCATCATAGTTGACCTCGTGTAATTGACCATTGGACCGGGGTGTGTATCAGATTGTGTGTTACTGTAGGAATATTCGTGGCGCAATTGTCTTGTCTCAAATGAGCGTGTTCTCACTGAGCGTTTCACCTTCGAATCTACACTGCTAATAATACTGTCTACTAGGCAAGGAGTGTAGGATGTCACTACTTACTTCCAGCTATACCCTACTGGAGGTAGGCATCTGTTGAGCTGTGTGCGCTTTCATTTAACTATGACCATTGTTTCAGTGTAAACGTTGCTGCACGCATTACTCACTGTTTGTACTTATTGTATGAAATAAGAAAATGCCGTTAGGTCGGTTGATTGTGCGTTTGTATTCCGAATCTGTTATCTAATTTCTTTTTTGAATATTGACTGTCTGACAGTCTAAAGAAACTAATCATAAGTTGAGCGTTACTTGTAATTGGTTGCAGCTTTCGCATTCCTGTAGAGTTTTCAGCCATCCACTTTTGGAGGTACTATGCTCGAGTTTTGTTCTTGTTAGTATTGTCAGTATTGTAGATCTACGGCCGAGAGTTGAACCTCGGCCACGCCCTCATGAGGCAACCGTGTTGACCATTGCGCCAATGGCGTCGTCTTAGGGGCGCTCGAATTATCATACGCAAACGCCGAGCCACAGTCACCCGTGAGTTGTGCTGGGATTGTGCAATCACCTCGGGGGAGACGGTAACCGTCGTATTAACTCCAATTGATGATCTCATGACTAGAGCTTCTATGCAAGTTGAAATGACAGAAATCGTCAACTTACTGAACGATATTTTGGTTACTGGTTCAAAGGTCTATGCGAAGGCGAAAGTTGCGACCATTTATGAAAGAGTTTTTACTTATATAAATTAAGATCCCCTGCTGCTTATCAGAAACCAGCTGGTTTGCAAACGGACCCTTTCGTTTAGGCTATGAGAAGCCGCTTCCTTGCTATGCGAATTTCTACCACTCACTCCTACGTACATGGATTTGATACTTGACCTTTTCGTTCATCTGACTGCAGGTCGTTGCACCGGTCAGGGAAACTGCCGCTCAACTTCTTGGTGTTCTCAGCCTCCATTTGACTGTGGAGCAGGTGTTGCTGGTGTCCAAGCATCTGGTACATCTTGTAACATTAGGCGTTGCACAGGGCGCTGATCAGATTGTTTGTGAGTCGCGTACCCTCCAAAATGTAGCTTGCAAGAACAGTTGGATGATTGCTCATGGTGGCCTTCTGGGCATCAAATACTTGTTGGCTTCACGCAAGGTAAAGACTTAAACGGCAGTATTTAATGTTTATTAATCATCGTTGTTAACATTTCGATTCCTTAAGGGCTTGTGCTTTCATGCCTAACATGGGCTTTGTATTGATTTGTTATATGCACAACAGGCCTATTCCATTTTCCTTGTTCTTTTTCATGCAGACCGATGCAATGCGTTCACGTGTTAAAGTGGCACACTCTGACACTTGAAGCTCCCATTTCTGACTGCGTTAACTTCGGAAATTTAACAGTATTCTGTACACGTGACCTATCGAACTGTGTGTTAACCTGATTTACGTGTATACTATTTCTCAAATCCTAAAAAATGCTGAAAGACGTTATCTTTCAGCATGGTTTTCCAAGTTGTATCGCGGCAGTTTTTCTGAATTGTTGTTAAACTATTTCTGACCTAGCATGCAAATAGTGTTGTAAAGTTCTAGACAAAATCGAATCAGAGATTGCATCTCTGTCCACGATAATTGCTCTGTCAGGTATCATGAACGTGAACAGCAATTCGAGAGATAAATGAATACTGTACGTGCTGCGTATGTTGCGAAGGTGATAGAAGTCAATTAGCACATTGAGTTATTACTTTTTCTGTATTAATTTACCTTCCGTTGATTAGGGTTTCTACAAAACACATTTTACCGACGTGATTTGTTCTAACTCCCAGTAACCTGCTGCAGGTGTGCACAGTAAAGCTAGTGGCTAGTGGTCCTAGTTGGTGTACAACATCCTCCTAATCTCGTTTGTTTTGCTCATTCATACTTGGTCTCACTAGGAAGAAGTAGGCCAATTTGTCCTACTTACGGCGTGTACATTGCCTAAGGAAAAGTTTCCATCAACGCAAGGTAGCTCTTTGTTTCCCCACTTTTATGTTTTCCTACGTTCTTTGACTACTTATTTTACTTATGCCACTCTCTTCATTCAGGATTTGCGGGGCTCGCTTTTGCCTCATGTATCATCATGTCTAGTAGCTCAGTTACTCATGCCTGCGCAAACCAAATTTGAACGCGGTACTGTTACCCAGTTCCCACTCGACACTGGTGTTCATTCCGGGGCGGATGAAGATATCCGCGCCGCGGCTGCTTCAGCATTATTACCTGTGATTGGTGAAGATTGTTTTTCTACTCTGGGTTCAGAACAGACTTTACTACTGACTGATCATGTCTGGTCGATGTTAAGGGATTTCACCACCGATCTATCACCTTCGACAGGTCCGTTGTTGCGGTTGGTATCAGCGTTGACTAGCGCTATCTCAGAATATATGAAAACCACGTGGTAAGATTTTCTTGGCAGATAGCCACTCTTCCGATTCACAATCACTAGTGTTTTATGATCTGTTATTTTTGTGTTGCCTTATCGATATAGTTGCGAGTTTCTTAACACGACCGTTTGCATGCGGAGTATTCCTTGTTTTTTTTCAATAGACTACTGCCTAAACTATCCTTCTCCCGCTTCATTTACGGTATACCTTATATATATATATATAATATATATAGCAGTCATATCAGCAGTTTACAAACGTGCTTAGGATGGTTTATTACAAACCACATGCAGCAGTTCCGTTGATTGCTAAGCCATTCACTGAACCTATTTTTTATGGGCTAATTGAGCTGTCGCATGAGATCAGGATATCGAAACGTAATATGGCATATGGTTCAGATGCTCTCCTGTAAGCTCCTGAAACATGTCAAGGACTAGCTCTGGTCACAGAAAGTTCAGTTGTATCTGTTACGCTTTTTGAAATTTTCATTATTTTTCCGATTGTGTCCGTTTTAATACTCGCTAATTTGCTTTGCCTGTTTATATGTTAGCACTCAATAGACGGTCGTCTGAATACCCTCTCTCACTTGAGATCAGGATCCTGGAATGTCCCATACACTCAGCTCAGAAGAACTCCCCTTACTCTTTTTCTAGATGGAGGCCCACTCGGTTGGAGGCCTGACGAGTGTGCTCCATTAACTCCGCGTTAGTGAATTCGTCCATACTTATTGGGGTTTGGCTAACACAATCTCTATTTCCAAAAGGGACCTACTCATTTCGTCTACATGAATCCTATTGCGTCAAAGTTGTTTGCATGCGTTGCACTTTTCGGAGTAAGTGGAACGCGCAACTAGCATATTTACGAAGAGCGAGCTGGGTTTCACCCTGGGCTTGACGATATTGATCACATCTCCACATTCAGCCATATGCTTGAACTCCGTCAGTCATACAGAAGACCGACAATTTTTGTCTTCTTAGACGTCAAAGGGGCCCTTAATTCAGCTGATGTAGCCATACTGTGGGACTGTTTATCGAGGAATGGTGTGCCGGAGAAGTAAGTGGATATCCTGAAAGCAATTTGCTCTCAGATATACGGCCGGTTTAAGGCTTATCGCAGTGTTTCGCCAAACATCGGCGTCTCTAGTGGTGTGTGACGGTGTTATCCAATTCCTATTTGCTGTTCAACATTATAGTTGGTGAGATCTTAGAATGCATCTGATAGACTGTATACGTTGGTGTGGGACTGCTTCCAAAGACTCGATTTCGAGACCTGGAGTATACAGTGGACATTGCTCCAATCCGTGAAGGTTTATAGGGGGTCCAGAACGTTTTAGACAGATGAGGAGCTTCATTTTGTCCGTTGGATATGGCCTCTGAATCTTTTAAGTGCAAGGTGCTGTTGCGAGATTGGCGTGATTGCGCCTGCCTTCACTCTTGATGGTGGTCCGTCGGAAATGGTCGAGAAGTTTGTGTACCTTGGGAGCTGTATCGGCGCTGGTGGATTGTCCGATGAGATTAGAAATCGTATATGGCGTTTGTCGACTTACGTCATCNTGTATCGGCGCTGGTGGATTGTCCGATGAGATTAGAAATCGTATATGGCGTTTGTCGACTTACGTCATCTGTGTCACGGGCGTGATCTCAGACTCACTGTGAAAGGCCTAGTATATTGTGTACTACTGGTCCTATTTTGGGGTTGTGAAACATGGTGCACTCATGCAAAGGATTTTCACAGTGTCCGTTTTCGACCACGGGTACCTCCGTAGCACTAGCGGTGTGGGGTGAGAGCATTGTCAGTAATGACGGAGTTTGTTGACGTGTAATCGGGAGGGACAAATTCTGTCCATCCTCGAGCGTATTGATCTGGTCTGACAGGCTTCGTTGGCTTGGCCATATCTGACGAATATCAACTCACCGGTTGTCACGATATTATACATTGTCTGCGATAGATGGATCGGGCTAGAGGGGGCATTTTTTGGTGATCATGTGAGTTAGATTTGTAGTATGGAGACGCTGATACTGAAACTTGCCACAGTAGGACGTTCCCAGCTTCCTCTCTGGGATCCAGAGGACAGTAAACATCTTTAGTTATGGACACTGTCTGACATGGCGGAGAAAAGAAATTAGTAGCGCTCCCATGGCAGTTCTTTGTGTGCATCGGTGTATTATCTTTCGCATCTTTCTCCTTCACCTTACACCTTCCGGTTTTTTTTCTATCGTATGCTCCGGCAGGTTTAATGTCACTGTCAGAACGCTGACAACTTCTGATACTTTCGGCCTGCTCATGCCGTAGATGTGGTGGAATTAAAACACTCCTCTCTGAGTCTGTGACTCAAAAGTCTGACCTGGTTGTCTCGGGGGAACCCGTTCGATGCCACCCAGTGAATATTCTAATCTACTTGACAAGAAGGAGATTGCTTAGCTCAAGGGCGCTTTTAATAGCGCATTGCTTTCTGGTTTTGAGCGCTGCTGTGGAAGGTGGATATAGTCGAAATTACTTCGGATTTCTGAATGATGGTAAATGTTTTCCGACCGTATTCCATCACAGGCCGATGGTCACGGTCAACCGTTGGGCAGTCAGAATGCTGTTTGTTTGGAGGTACCTCTTCTAACTCTTTTTTCCCGCAGGTGAGAAAATAGTTGGGCTCTATGCTCATGAAATTGTGCCTCACTTTCTATCCAGTGTTGCGTTGCTAATAGTGCGATATACAGCTCAATGAGTTCATTTGCTTTTCATCTGACTGCCCTCTTTTGACCTGCCTGACAAACTTACATTTGGCAGGACCGATTTCCTAGTCAGCATAGCCTTCCGGATCGATGCAGTGTACGAGCCTGACCATCACATCAAAGTAGCTTAATTCGAGTGCATAAGCCACCAAGCGTGCAAATGAACAATTATACTCGATCTCATCAATCAAGCGGATGACAGGCAAATGTCTTCAGGGTGCCATATACAATGTGAAGCAGTAGTTTCGGTAGTGGTTTACGTGTACACTAAGCAGTCCGGGGATGTCTTCAGATCACTGCACAACCTCGCTCTAAAAATATATTGTAAACGTACCCTTTCATACGTAAAGACCGGCTGTGGCTGGCCCCTTTTTTGCCTGGTCTGCTTCATGCTGCACACGCTTACGTGTGGTCAGTTTTCCATCGCTGCTGCGATCTTCAAACGCCGCAGATGGGGAAGCCCTAGTAACAACACGACCTGCTACTCACATGTTCTTTCCTGCGTTATCGAAACTAGTGAGGAAATCGTTCAAAAATTTCATGGGTTGAGGGCTTTGAGGAAGGGAATACACGGGTTTCACAAGTGACGTTCGGGTTTCGGACGTAGGCGAACAAAGAAACATGCGGATCGAAACGAGGGGAGGAATCCAGTGAGTTCGCTGTTTAGGTTTTTCCTGGCGCTAGGTTGGCTGACGTGGAGTGTGCGAATGAAATTGTTTTACTTAACCCTTGCGCCGAATATATGCAGATCATGCTGAGGATGGTGAGTGACCGGACTGATATGTATAGAATGTGTTCCAAACCTTCTGGGCACAATTCACTGCTTTGGGACTGAGCCGTTACCGTTCCCACCTACTTTATTACCGGCAATCCACTTGAGGCCGTGGGCACTTTCGCATACTTGGGCAGCACTAACTCGTCAGCTTGTGAGATTGTTGAGGTGATACCAGCAAGGATTGCAAAAGTACGAGTTACTTTTTGTAGCTCGCCTCGTGTGTGGCATCAAAAAGAAGACTCATTGTTTCTTAAAAGAAAGACCAAACAAGGCTTGTGTGCGTTTTGTTTTGCTCTATGCTTCGGAAATGCGGCATGCTCGAGACGGAGACATAAACGGACTTGCCATATTTGACAATCAGTTGGCTCATATTAAATGAAGTGATCGCGTGAGAAATACTACCGTCCGCCGTCTTGTATCCCGGAACACTCAGGACGCGCAATCAATTGGTTACTCAAACACGTTGCGCAGTCCGCGATGCTGGGGTCACATACTCCGCATGTCAGTTAAGCATCTACCCTATCGAGCACTATATACCGAGTCCATCAACAGTTGAGTAAAACCACGTGGTGGTCAAGCCACAATGTGGTGACGAAGTGTGAAGGATCTGATTGTTCCATTAAGTAAAATGAGCGGATGTCGCTTGTCTAACTGGAGACCTCGCGACTACTCAAATCGCTGGCTAGAAACGCTATCCACAATGTCAATTCGACGAAGTCAATGGCGTATTTGCATTCATACCATTTCTGGCTCTTCCGGTTAGTCTTTTCTTATTGATCTTCGTTTTTTTATAACTTCCTCTCTTACGATATCCCCCGTCGCTCTTGCTGGGTGTGGATAACCGATCAGCATTACCTTCCGACTGTGCTCCAGGTGGTTGTGATGATGATGATGAGGGTGGTGCGTGTGCCGCTCCATTTAGTCCTGGCCTGCTGGGTATATTTTTTCTTTCTCATTCTGATGTCAGGAGCAAGTCAGTGCGTTAGTTTCATTCTACCTGAAGTTCATTTCTGGAATCCGCTTTTCTCCTATTGGCTTAAAGTTCAGTCATTTTTTCTACGAGTATTTTAGTGGGTAAGTAATGGTTTTGAACGTACCATGGCGTTTTACATTGTGAGTGGTATACATGTTGAACCAACATTTACTGGACTGTTGTTGTTAAACGTAACACGTCTTCGGCAAACTAGCGTTTTAACGTTCATATTATACAGTGGCAATTCAACTGTTGATTTGTTTTAGCGAGAAGATCCCAGATAAACTAGTTTCCGAATTTTGGAATGATTCAAAACGTTTCTCAACTCAAGTTCATACTGTGGCTCGTCTTCTGCATCACGTATCTTCTGGGATTCGTCTACAAGCTTTGTATGCCTTGCGTTGCCTATTTGCTGCTCAGTCGTCTCAGGTACGGGTTCGGAGTGGTGTCATATCTCACCTCATCCGTTCTGTTCATTTGCCTGCATTTATTCGGTGTGTAGTGCCTATATATATGTTACTGTCTTATTTCCTTCTGGTTTACGCTGGATACGTAATGTGTGGATTAAACCGCAAGCGACTAAGGATTGTCATACTCAGGCGTCCTTTGGCTTCGGCCACTGTGACAGGCTATTCTCAGCCTTCTCATGCTCTGGTGTCAAGTACTTTTTCCGGTCGCAGCAAAATTGCGTTTAACGCTATCCTATATTATTTCAGCGTTGTTAGGATACTTACGTTCCTCATATAAAACAGTATTTGTAGGTTTTTACCTTTGGTTAGCAGTTTCCACTTCTGTTTCTAAGATCTTTTGTTCTTCTATGTGTACAAGTCTTTTGTAAAAGAACTTTTGTGTCAAAATTTCAGGACAGTTCTTGTCTGTATATTAATTAGGAGGTTTCGTGTTTAGCTTGATTGGTCTTGATATATTTTTGACTAAGTCACGTAGCATTTGGTTCTGCTTTTCTTAACCTCGCTTCTAACGTTTATGGTCAATCGTTTGTTCTAATGCTGCGCTTCCTTCTGTTTATTGGTCGTCATTATGGTAGACCCCCATTCCATCACTACAACGTTCGAGTTTCTTTTTTTCTCACTTTTCATCCTGACTTATGTTTGATAAAGATAAACATATTAATCTCATTTCGCACAATCAAATATTATCATCAGGGTGTACCTGGATCGCATCCTCTGCTTCGCGCAGTCTATTTTCTTTTATTTTTTCGATTGAACGTCTCATTGTAGACCATTTTTAGTGCATGCGTGGAAAGTGATGTTCGGAAGAGATGTTTTTACAGCTTGTGGTTTTCCTCAATATTATTGGATTATTCACGTTGTCAGCTGAACCGGGTTTCGTCGAACGTTTCCTTGGCGGACTACCATTTTGGCGTCTTCAACTTCAGGAGGCTTTCTTCTTCATTTGGTGTAATTTGCCGTACCTATGGCCTCCGCATAACTCCTTATTCTCCTTATTATAGTTAGAAGCTGACGAGTGAACTAAATCATCGTCGTCAGTCAAGTGATCCAACGTTTTTTCGTGTTTCTAACTCCTGAACCTTTGTTGGTTTTTGTTTTATATTTCCATTGCTCCAGCCAAGGATGTCTCCAGAAGTGCTTCAACTCATCGTTGATCAGCTATTTCACCGCGTTATCCTGGAAACTTGTTCTAACCTGCGGAATCGGGCCACAAACGTGAGTTGCGTTCACACCACTTCATCCTTTTTTTATGATCAATACATTAGCAATCTTAGTAACTATTCGTGTTTTTAACACTATCCTGAACATGGTTACCACACAAGGATTTGCTTTCTCTTCGTATTATATATATTATACATAACTAATATAATGACATTCAATGATCCTTTTTAACAAACGTTAAAATACTGAAACGACGTCTCGTCGGGTATGTTTAGTTACATGTCGGCACACTTATATACACACATCTGGCAAATTCCTATGAAGTTCTTTCTTGTCCTTCCAGCTCTGTATCGACATAGTACAATCCACCGACCTGCCCATACTTGCACAAGCCTGTGTTGACCGCTTGGACTTTTGGCTATGTCAAACAATGCAACCCGTTGGAGTTCCGTTTCCCCGGCACTTGTTCGCAGCCCTTATACCGCCATTCACAACCGTCAGCCATAATTTGGCCGACATTTCTTCCAATCCCACAATCAAAGTAATTGTAGTGGTATCAATGTCTCTGATTGTTGCGGCGCAGCAAAATTAATTACCGCCAATTAAAACACGGTCCTAAAAGTGACAAATCTCTTTCTCAGTTTACACGACTGAAGTACATTCCTAATATGATCATAACAAAGTTGCAATGCTTCTGCCCATTCCCATGTTAAGTTCATAGTGATGTATGTTGGAGTGTATAGTGTTTTTACGTATATCATCATCATCATCATCATCATCAATCATCATTTTCACCTATCCACCTTGCTGCATGAATCATCATCAAAACAGCCATGAGCCTGACCAAAAGGTACTGTGGCTCGGGCCGCCGCTCACCTCAACAGTGACGTGGAATATCCTAAAAGGAAAGATTACTACGAAGAACAAAAAAGATTGAAGAAGACTAAATGGAAGAACTAGAAATGGTATGGATACAGGTACGCCATTGACTGCGACACACCGCCATCTCGGATAGCGTCCCTATCCAACGGTTTGAGTGATCACGAGGACCCCATCCAGGCAGGCGATGCCTGCCCACTTTGCTCAATGGAGCAGTCAAAGTCTTCATATTTCCTGACCACGTTGTTGCTTGACCACCACGCGGTTTAACCCAATCGCTAGTGCCCTCAGTATATAATGCCCGGTACGGTAAACGCTCAGCTGGCATACGGAGAACGTGACCCAACCATCGCAAGCTGTGCAACGTAACTACTTGACCAATTGACCGCGCATCCCGAACGTTCCGGAATACGCGCCGGCGAACTGCCGCATTGCTCACACGATCAGCCCACTTAATGTGGGCCAAGTGGCGGAGACAACGATGGTCGAACACAGCAAGCCTGTTGATATCTTGCTTGCGAACAGGTCACGTTTCAGAACCATACAACAAAATGGAACGCACACAAGCATTATAGACCCTTCTATTCAGCAACACCGTGTCTCACCTATCGATATGGATTACTTCTTCGTTTCGTCTCTTTGTTAGATGTCAGACCAATTCATATTATTGATATTGTCTCTCAATATGAAGGCTGTTGCTTCATGTCTTGACCATTCTAAGCTCTCGTAATCACTAGGCCACCCGCTTAGCGCGATGGCAGTTGTGTTGTGACGTACAGGTTGAAAGTTGTTTCATAAAGTTTATTGTTCATGTGTGTTGCTGTCACACCGAGGAAAGTTTCAAACGTGAGCCTGATCTTTGTCAGCTGCATACACCAATTCCTTTTTTTGTTCAATTTTGTGATGTTTTTTGTTGTGGTAACCTATTCCATTCATTCATACATCAACACACTGTTCGTTCTTACATTGTGAAAGTCTTCCGCTTCGTTGACACACTTTTTACGTTAATAACTTGAATGTAAACTTACTCTTGTTCCTCAGACCGAATATGTTACTGCAGTAGACGAGGGCGAGCATGTCGACATGCCTTCTCCTTTGAACGATGAAACTATGGCGCATTGTATTGCAGGCTCCCAGTTTCCAAATGATGCACCTTGTCAAATAGAAAGTTACGTGTGGCAGACTAGAATTTGCGCAGTGCGGTAAGTGAATTCATTCAACAGACTTGCGATGGCTTCCAAATACCCCTTGTTGAATGTAGCCGTATACCGATAATTGCTCTATAGCTGCTCAGGCTGTCATAAGTGGTACTGTTCCGCGTCGGCGTACATACCGCATGTATTACTTGTCGCGTGCTTACAATAATCTGCCGGTATGTTTTCACGTTCGTCTGCCGAGTATATTATATCAAGGTTAGTAATGCGAGCTTGTATGCTTTTTATATCTAGCGGCAGAGTGTAGTTCAAAGCAGGTTTGCGGTTCACTGTGATTCATCTACAAGTTCGTTGTTGCTTATTTCAAAAGATACTAAGGAATTAAAGCGTAGGGTTTGTTCGTGCTTTGTTCATGTGGGGCAATTGAGCATCATTGAGAACCACTGGTGTGTTGCTGTTTACTATGGTGGTGAATTTTTGCGCAAACCCATGGTTTCAAAGCCTTTTCAGCGTCCCCTTCACAGACATCCTCTCCTCTCATTTGACGTGCGTAACATAGGCAGCAAAAAAGGAAGTGGTTATTTAACACTTTTGAAACCCTCATTGTAACCGGAAAATACACTTGGCGAATGAACCTTTGTAGATGGTAGACATCCGTTACAAAATGTATGAAACCACATAACGCGTACATGCCTACACATCCGACGTCAGCAGAGCAATGCCGGTCTCTTTGTTGATACGCCCCACACTAATTAAAAATCTTTTCAATCGTCGCTTCTACCTCCCATTTTTCTTGGCGTAAAGGACTGCTTCTAGTTTTCACGCACGAGCCGATCCTTGCTATTTGTTTGTTATCACTCATTCGTAACAGTGCATTTTACAACACTTCCCTCTGTGAGGTTCATCACCTTATCATCTGTTAACGAATTCTTTCAGGTTGACACGACGGTGGTACCTGATTCGTTGATCCTCTTCTGGTTCGCTCCTCTGGTATACCGTGACCCTTTTCTGATTCACCGTCATGTATCGATTTTGTCCGTGGTCCACTTAGTCCTGCATGCTAGACACCTCCTGAAGGGAGTCCAACGTACTTTTTTCTCGAGTGATAGTTTCAGATATCTATGTTCCAACGATCCTTATATTCCAGTACTTCTGAACTGCGCATTCTGGCCTCGATCCCAGATTGCCAACTATTTCTTCCTCAGGTGACCCCACAATCTTGCGTATGCAGACACGCTAAAGATTTAACTCATATTGTTCACAAGGAAAGTCAAGCAGAATGAAAACGTGTCAACACAACCCCTGACTGGCCTCAAGCGTACTATTTGTGCTTGCCAACTTCAATGTTCGAATAAAAAAGGATACAAAACAACGCTTGCATGCGTGTTAGAGCTGCTCACCATCGATTTCTGTAGTATTGCTGAAACACGGCGCCAGGAACCCGACGGAGAACAATATTTTCAGTTTCCGTCAACTGACGCAAAATACGCGCACATTCTGTGTTTGCTCGGAGACCATGCGACTCAATCCAATGCTCAAGCCGACGTTAGACTTGCCCCAAGAACATATTCAAAAAAGCCACCCATTGATTAGACCTAACTCTATAACCGTTTGTGCGCTGTCAGAATCGAACGTATAGCTGGAGCACCAAAACACGCCCATTGCAAACGTTTTCAATTTATCATTGCGGCGTACGCACACTATCGGAAAATATGACCCACACTCATACACGGATGACGTTGGTCACCAGATGCTTGTCGTATAACATAGATTTAAACGTCCAGGTAGACAGACTGTGATGGCCGTAAAAAAGGCTTGTGGTGCGCCCCCACATGAAGCTGTTGACATAACAGAAATAGTCTCTACATGTCCAGTGCACTGACGGTTGCTGAGCCGTTCTTCATAACGGCTGAACTCGTCCGGAAAGAACCAAACGGATCATTCGGTGTAAGCAAAGGCCTTGTGGACTCGGAATGATAATGCTTGCGTTTCGATTTTCCCAACGTGTTATATATCCTTCTGTAGTAAGCATTCTTTTCTAGCCAAACCTTTGAACTGCTGACTACACAAGTGAAAATTCGGTGTCTCGTTCAACCTTCCCTTCTTTGGACGGCTGTTCTTTGAAACCACTGTGCTGTGGCCATTTCGTTATGTCTTGATTCACTGGTCATCGGGGGAATCTCTGATACACAAACTGAAATTATGATTTCTCCTTGATCAATGGAGTGAACGCTCGGCGTGCCCATAACATTTTTTTGACTGTTCGATTTTTTATTTTATTTGACCCTTCCCTATACGACTGGACCTCAGTTGCTGCATGGTTGTCCAAATTCACTGTTTTGGATCATGGTCCCTGACCCATCAAGGTGACCCTCATAACATCTTGATTCACCACGTTACGTTCCATCCTCATGTCTCCTAGTCGTCTCAGCACACCAGGCACGATGTTTCATAGTGAGTGGAACTCATTGGGTACGATGGGCGTTTATTAGTAATGGCCCCGTAATGTCCACCGGCTAGCGTACCCTTATTTCAGTGGTAGGTATTGATTCTAAGATTTACTAGGATCCCAGACTATCGCCTTCCGGTAGCTGGCACTGATGGCAGACGTATACGTAAGCCTTCATGTCCTCTTTCGTCTACAGCCTGGGGATTGTTCAGTTCCGTAGATACAACATTCTAGTGCATTCAATGTGTCCAATTTCTTGACGGTTTATCATCAATCATCCCCAGGTTTCTTGTGACGACCATCACGCGGGAGTTAATACTGGAGACGCACAAACTATTGTCTATTAAGGAGCAATCACTTTTGGTTCATCCTCATTGGTATCTGTCAGGATCCCTAAATCTTTGGTCAGAGCGTCATCCATTACTGATATGACAACTCGAAAAAATGTATCCCCCACTTCGTTCATCATCATAGAGAGCAATTTATTGGTGGTTCACACTAATGCTTAACTGCCACACAACCATGAGGAAAAAGCAAACCCTACATAGAGAGAGAGAAGGAAAAAGAAGGGGACG
>QNGE01007568.1:0-13962 GCA_008508345.1 Paragonimus westermani | reverse complement strand
CATAAAATCGTACGTATATATTTGTGTGCACACAGATTTGTATACAAATGCGTGTATGCCCTTATATATGTGCATATTAGTGTACTCCTATAAATATATCCATATGTGCTTTTCTCCAACCCCTCTAGGATAACCAGTTTCCCAACGAGAAAATTGCGCTTCAAGGTCATTTGGTGTATTATTACTCCGCCGTAATATTCCACAGTGGGGGAACTCACGTGAGCGATAGTAATTCAATTGGCAAGGGACGAAATGTCCACGTGCTAAAAAGGGATCGTACGACAGTTAGTCACAGAACTGGTGAGTTGGAAGCCGTATTCACAGCCACCCAATGGAGTACACAAGTCTGTGGAAAATGTGTATTCAGAAAGACGTTCAAGAACAGGATCACGACAGCACAGTGTGTTGTACGGTATACAAGTCAGCAAAGCAAGCGTCTTACAACTATGCGTTGTTCCATTCTGTTGGTTCGTTCTGCGCCTCGTCCAAGTATGTGGCTGCCGCGAGATCTGGAAGGGTGAGGGAAAAAGCACATGTTGTTAGGCGCGCAGTTTGGTTGATGCCGTTACTGTTACACCATACCAATTTGTTTTTCGCAGGTACGAAGGGAAATGCGCTTTCCCTTGGACCTATTCGTGACCTATTCGTGGTTGTCGTCTTGTTCATTCTTCACTGATCACAGCCAGATGGCTGCCAAAAGGGATTTGACACTCCAGGCGTTATAAAGGGTTTCTCCCCGCATGCCTTCCAAACACTCAACAGGTCTACATAGAACCACTGCCCTAGTATGCTAATCAAGTCGTATACAAAGCGGCTCGAAGAGGAGCATTCACGCTATCCAACGTGTCAAGCGTTTATCCACCAAAACAGTCACTGGCTTGCGGCACATTTATTACGAGTCTCCTCACGAAATTTTTGCAATTTACCCACCTGTATTTCAAAGACTCCGCGACGGATTGATCTTTACCCAGTTTTTCAATGTGGAACTTGCACGGAGATGTTCTTATCTTAGTAGCTCATAACGGTCAGAGAATTCAGGATAACAAGTTCTGAGATTTTGGCCGTAGACCTTTCTCAGGCAATAGTCCTTTTCTCACGGGGTCATCAATCACTGGAACAGCTGTTCCAGGGGGTCGTTTTAGGATGTTATTAGATTCCTACCTACTTAATAAATTTTCACATTAGTACTATGCTCCGTACCGTTAAACTGATATTTTGCTGTGTTCTTGGTACTCCTTGTAGCTCTCGAGAGCGGCGCTACATCCTGTCTTCCTTGACCGTTTTTAGGTCAAAATAAGACCGCAGGATACCAAAAACGGACAAATTGACTAGAGCCACCAACCTGGAACTCATGAGCAAATCGCCGAAGTTGGATACCTCGGAGGTACCTACGCCTAAATGTCTAGAATATACACAAACCGTAAATGGGACACTCCCAAATGCACGCAATGACTTGATCGAACACTGTGGAAGCGGCGTAAGGCACCCGCAAAAATAGCCGATTCAAATGCCGACGAAATATCAGCAGTACTCTTGGCGACAACTCCTTGTATATTTAGTAAATGGATGAACACACTGCGACCAAAACTTGTTTTGCGAAATCTGCATGTTTGGTCGAAGCTTGTTCACGCCAAGTTTTCTCGGCTGATTTCTCCGAAAAACTGCAGCCTAAAAACATGGGACTGTCTGACAGTCATTGCCCCCGTAATTATGCAGAGGCCCTCAGTAGGCAGGGTTTTCCGACGGGCATTGCAAGGGCTCACAGTACTTGAAAGGAATTCCCTGCTCTGCGCAAACAGACGTTAAGCAGCTACCCTCCGAGAAATTTTCAAGATCAGGAAGTACACAGAATGGTCAGAAGTGCTTGCAACGAGACGTCTGCTCTACACGCCAAAAACTGATGTGAGAACTTTTTTACACCTTCTTCCATCCACTTCTACTTTTTTCTGCAGTCATCCTATGTTGAGGTGGTCCCAAGTTGCATCTACACCATCTGCCTCAGTTTGAATGATGAGCTACAAGAACTTAGGCAGCTGACATGCGGCAAAAGTACGCCGGTGCGGTTTCTAAAAAAACGTGCTTTGTATAGAAATCAGTCGCCATCCATGGCTATCCTGTTCTGCATGCTGATTCTTGAAGAGGATGTGCGAAAGTGTGGCTAGTAATTTTCGCCTAGACTTACCCCCACCTTCCCTATACAGCGATGACATCCTGCGACACTTGCGAGGTTGTGTGACTGCAGATCGAACTCCGTAGCGAAATTCGCCGCTATTAGGAGTCATATGTCGCCCACCGTGGGGATCTCGATCTTTCCACTTAATTGCAGCACTTCTTCCCCCTACTATTTGTGAGGGATTTCAGGCTTGCAATGGTCCGAGAAAAGATTCTGGGATAAGCGCTGATACAGAATTGCCCATGATAGCACTACAAAAGGCTTGAATTCGGCATGATCTCACATCTACAGAACACCGTCCAGAAAAAACCTTGTTGGACCTCAGAATCATGAGAGATACTGATTAAGTATATCAGGTAACGACTTCACCTCCCTTCAGATGGTGATAATCCGATTCTAGTCTCCCGTTTAATTCATCATTGAATACAGAGACTTGACCAGAAGCAACCGACTTGCAACTTCAACCGGGTCGACTTTGTTGGCATGAGGAATCCCCTTAGTGCGGTTTACATAGAACCATGCTCCATGGCTTCGGGCTTTTAAGTGATAAAAATATTATTCAGGAAGTAGGCAGGCCGTACTTGCCCCCGGAGGTCCATCGAATGCTCCTCGCGCCCGCCTCGACCACTGGATATTTGCTGCCTGCTCAACCTACGTGTACAATTACTCTACAGGCAGCAACATTCAGACAGAGCTGGGGACATCGAGGCTTTTCTAAGAGTCAGAAATGTCTGCAAGACAGAAATCTGCTGTGGGCGTTTTGCAGCACGATCTAAAGTGCTCAAAGCGCCCAAAAATAAGAATATTCTTTCGAAGTAAATAGGACATCGGGGCGAGCTTTCATCTGCCATGTTCTTGCTTCAAGCAAACGTTAAGGCTACCTCTGTAATGTACGAGATTGCTGAGATTTTTAAGGAAATATACACCGCCGTTCATACCACAGCGACATCGTCTCCACCAAGTCTACATTGCAAACCCTGCATCATCCCATCCGGCCAGCAGAACTCCCGGTAATCAATGTATGGGACTTGCTTTTAAAATCTAACCCGTTTAGTTTGGTAGGCCCTAAAATGATTCACAAGGGACTAGAGGGAGAAGCATTCCGTTTAACCTACTTATAAAACACACGCTCAACAAAACTGTCGACTACAGACCGACTAATCTAACCATTATTTCGTGCGAGATACTAGAACTTTCCTCAAGGAATCTTCTTGCCGCTAACTTGGGACCTGCGGCTCAGCAAGGATTTCCATCATACTGCCCATGTGTGACCAATATTTTTTCTTTTAGGACACCCAGATTGAAGGTAAGGAACACCGTCTTAGTTCCGACGTAATTTTCTTCGAGTTTACCAGGGCGTTTGGCCAAGTAGTCCACGGTTTTCTTCCACATAAACCAGAGGCGAACGACGCTGAAAGTAAGATACTCCACCGGACAGCCTCGTACTGGAGTGGTCGGACTTCTGGATTTGAAGCGGACTTCTCTCTATTCTTCTGCACCTATCTCGGCGGATATGCCTCAGAGCTCTGCCGTTGGACCACCGACATCGACCTTACAGAAGTATTTTTCAGTGGCTCATTGTTATGTGTATTCGTCATGACGATATGGACACTCCCCGTCATTGATCACGTGGCTGTTTCCTCCACATAAATAGGAAGCGTGTGCACATGTTTCTTGATGGAATTGCTAAATAATGTTTGCTGCAGACTGCTGAAAAAACTGGAGTGGTAGACAAATTGGACCTTCAGGAAAAGCTGAGAATCTGGTCGTCCTCCAAACCATCGCCTTTCTATCACCATGAGAAGGTTAGTGAAGGCTACTTTGTATTGAGAATGATGAAGCGGATATCTTCCAGTATGTTCGAAGAAGTATCTGAACTCTGTGAGATTTAGGCCCTACCTCTACTCAGAAACACTGAAGGGTTGGTCATTGACGGGCATACGAACGACAAAAATGTCCCGCAAAGTGTTCAGAAAGCTGCGGCGTAAAACCTTTCGGCTATTTCAAGACTTTACATGCAAATCTGAACAGAAAATCTTTTTCTTCAGCCTTTCGAACATCGAAGGCTTCGAGGCGGTTTAGGTCTCAATTAAGTCGATTTCTCTGTGGGCCTGACTTCAGCATTTTTCAATTCTGCTGGCCACAATGGCCCCCATAGTTACAAGAATAGGCTGTGCAAGTTGAATCTTCGTGAGGTGACGTTATTCTCTTGAAGAGTGGCGGCTTGCTAGAATATGTTACTTTCAATCGTTGTCAACTTCATTGAAGAATCAGCGATTCAGCGATTGGTACACGGGGTCTCGGCAACAGCCCAAGTTTCCCGGATTCAGTCGGTTTTCCATGCTCATTGTCACGGGGCGTCTGTTGATCTGGGAGGCGATCATCAAAAACAGAGTTGGGCACCAAGAACAAAGAAAGATTACTCCATGATGCAATTTTAGGCAAAAGAGAATCATGCAAAACTTTAAAATGATCCCTAGAAGCGCTGCTGACGACCTCAGAAGGAAGGCTGTTCCAGTGGTTAATAACCCTGTGAGAAAAGAACGGCTGCCTAAGAGAGGCCCGAGGGCGAAGCTTGGAAAGCTTCCTATTATGTCCTCGCCGGCCGTCACCATTCTCTACAGTGAAGAACTGTTCTACAAGACCTACTCTGAAGGAGAAGCGTGTGAGTATTAAATCACCGCAAAGTCTTCGAAATTCAAGTGGGTACAGGTCAAGAGTTTCAAGTCGAGACTAGTAAGTAACATCAGTCAGGCCCGCGACCACCTCGGTAGCCGCGCGCTGGACACGCTCAACAGCTAATATGTCTTTCTTCAAGCCGGTAAACACGAACTGATTGGCATACTCGAGGAGCGGTCTTATATAAATCCCGTAAAGCGTTTAAAAGCTTTCTTGTCTATGCGGGGAAAGTGCGCCTAATCATCATAAGAGCGGCAAATCCCCTTTTGCCGCCATCTCATGGTGATACGTGAAGGACAAGTTAGACGACAACCAGATGCCCAGGTCTTTCTTCAGGTCGATTCTCATGATATCTGCTGTGCGAGAACCTCCACCGAGTGACACGCGACTCCAATCGTCTGACCAGCGCTTGATCTTGTCAAGATCAGTTTGTAGTGCACTGGAATCAGTGGCATTTCAGATTTTTAGGTCGTCTACATATAAGAGGACGTTGCTGGAAATACTGTTTGGAAGGTAGTTAATGTAAATAATGAATAACAAATGACCCAAGACGGTCCCTTGGGAAACTCCTGCAGAAATGAAGGAGGGAGACAAAAGGTCTGATCCGGTCCTGACTCTAGAAGTTCTATTATAAAGAAAAGAGGCAATCCAGCAAAGAACCTCTTCCTGAAAACCGCAGGCTCCTAGTTTGTGTTTCAGAGGGTCGTGTTGGACACAGTCAAAAGCCTTGGCGAAATCAAAAAGATAACATCTGAGGTGAGGCCATTGTCTTTGACCTCCGTCAGACTATCCATGATAATAAACATGTTTGTTATGCATGACCGATTAGGAAGGAAGCCATGCTGGGCGGAAGAGGAAAGAGTATGTGATAAGAATTGATTGAGTATGGCGCGCTATAGTAGGTGCTCCATCATTTTGCAAGGGATGCTAGTAAGGCTGACTGGCCGGAGAGTGCTGGTCACCCACTCTAAATATGGGTGTGACCATCACTCCTTTCCATGCGCTAGGGAGGATGCTAGTCTGGGGTGTTTGCTTAAACAGCTTATAAAGGGGTTCAGCCGGAATGACAGCTGCTTCCTTGAGTATTCTGGGATGGATCATGTCAGGACTCATTGCATTGCATGAATTAACCTTGAGTAAAAGATCTTCAATATCTAGCACAGAAAACTTAGCGGTCACGAGTGTTTGCCTGAAATTCTGCAGCGGTAGGACAGGATGCTAGCTCGGAAATGCGACGTTGCAGACTGCCGAGTAGTAGTCTCCGAATAACTGGGCTACAACTATGGAGTCAGATGATGTCTCCTCGTTGGGCAGTCGTAAAGAAATAGCTGAAGGTTTTTTCTTTCTTTGTCGTCGCATATGCTTGAATAAGAAGTTTTTGTTCCCGTGGGCTCTGAGGAAGTTTTTCTCTTGTTCTAGTTTAGTGTGTTCGCGGATTTCCCGCCCACACCTCTTTCGGACAATGTGGAACGCGCTTAGGCCCTCTAAGTTTCCTGTAAGCTTATGCTTTGCGAATAAATGGGAACGGGTATCGAGAAGACGACATACCCTGCGTGGAAGAGGTGGCCGATAAGGGAAAATGCACACTTTGCTCGGTATAAATAGGTCGTCCGATTTCTGATTTGCGCTTTGAAACGTACGGTAGTTCCGGTTAACGGAGTCCCGTTCAAGGAGAAGTGAACCTAGGTAGGTTCTCAGGCCGGTAAAATCTGCCTGATTAAAGTTTCGAACTGTGGTCCTTTTTGCTGGTCGTTGTAACCAGTAACAGATAAGATCAAAGGCTAACAGAGAGTGGCCATTGTGCCCAAGTGGCAGCTTGATGATCACTGCTTCTACCTGGTGGCTCCCGTTAGTGATGACTTGGTCGATCAGAGAGGGAGTCTGACCAAAAAGATACAGCGTCGAGGCGGTGACGTGCTGTGACTTCACCTTTCAACGTATCAGCGTTGATAAGGAAGTCGAGAATCCGCTTTTACATTCCTGGCGGGAAACTGATGCCCAGTTTTCTTGGGTGCATTGAAGTCACCCATAATAAGCAGATGAGTGGAAAATAGTAGTCCTTGGAAGTTGTCAAGGCTTAGCAGAAGCGTGTCGTCGTCGGAAACGTCGGGTGAGGGAGGACAATAAATAACCCCTACCAGGAGTGAGTCCAGGCCACGCAGTGCTAGCCGAAGCCACAGAGCGTCATATTCATCAGAGGACTGAAAACTGCCGATAACCGTGGGTGTCGGGAGACACCGCTGGAGAAAATTCGCAGAACCTCCCATTCTCCCTCGGGCAGAGTCAGCTGGGTAAACTGAACACCCCGAAACACTCAGTTCACTGTCACATATACCACCTGTGAGCCAGGTCTCCGTGGCGGCGAACATGTAGGGTTGGGTGTCACGAGTTAACTATCTGATTTCCGATAATTTATTGAACAACCTCAGACAGTTTGTATAAATGCACCTGAAAGCAATTGATGGAACAAAAGAAGGATGCACAGATCAGAATTGGGCGGTACAAGTAGAATGTGTTAAATATTACCGATTGAAAATAGACAAACAAGAAGAATTCATGTGCAAGATAAAATAATATCCGGGTTGACATAAGTATGGTAAACAATAGCCAGTTGTACGCAGTGTGTTGGTCGCATTGAAGGAGCGGGGTGGTGTGAATGCGGTGTGGAGCTGTGTAGTTGGGATGTAGCTGACGTCGTCTTGTCTGTAGACTTGAGAAGTCATCAAAATGTTCACCGTTCAAAATGCGGCGTTGGAAGTTGTGTTGCCTTGCGCGTCCATGACCTATTTAACGTGCATTTTGGAGTACCACACGTCTGTATGTTTACATGCATGGAGATAAATCAGTGGATACGCGCTTGTGTCGTGCACGCGGCGATGACAACAACCACTTTGTAGGGCGGGGTTTGCTGCACGTTGAGTGAGTGGGAGTGAGAAGCGCTTGGCAGAGACTATAGGTACAGGTCTGGTCGTGATCATGCGCTGGAGTGTAAGGTGCGTGATATTAGTCCGTGGCTTTGAGAGTCAGCAGGAAAGCATGTTTGAGTGAGATTGATAAAGTATAGGATTTGCTGACCGGATGCGGAGCGAATGGATGACTAAGATCGGTCTGACCCACCGTCCTGGAAGAATGGAGCCCCACTGAGTGCATTCCGGCTGCTCTCAACGTGCGCAGTATCTGGACTTTTTGTGGGATATTTTGGTGCTATCCAACAAATGTGGCGCAGCCACCAATGCTTTGGGATCTACAGTCAAGACGTTATCTAACCACCACTCCCGTTTCTTTTCAATTACCTTGCGAGACCTACTTTCCGGGGTGTGCCATTAAATTACAATGGAGGTCTGCACCTGGTATGTCGCACTGGTTGTTTCACTAGTAACAGTCCCTGTTGCCATCGGTTTAGCAGCATTTGGAGCATAAGTCGATGTAGTTGCCGGCGTATTTTTGGCAGCACCATCGCCTGACACGATTTTTGAACTAGTGGCAGCTGTGACATCTAGTGCATTGGCAGCATGCGACGTACCATTCGTTACCAGGTCACAGATGTTCATGACAATGGTGTAACATTTCGAACCCGAATTGGTTCTTCAAGTAGGTGTCCTATCATCGGCGGGGCTGTCTAGATCGATGTTTGTCAAACCGTTAGCCTTGCTTCTGCTTGCTGACAAGTGAACGCACAATCGGCCAAATTCACACGGCTTGGAGGGGACCTGTTTGGCATTAACGCTAAAATTGCCCTTTTCATCTAGACTTATGAAGCAGCAGTCACTGCAACAGAACGGAATTGTGCTGTTGTTTACCTGGAACTTGTGTTCATCATGATGGGGGCCTGAGCAGTGTTCTTGGTACTTTCGCACACAATGGTCACACTGTATATCTCCTGGGGATTTGCTATCCTGACCGCCAAGGCAGCTTTCCCAGACTTATGTGGTTTATTGTCTCATTATCCCTGATATAATGAGAGAAGCCAATCAGAAAACATAGGAGGTTGAGGTAAACGGATGAAGTCGTTAGTGGTGTCTAGAGAGTAAACAGGCTGTAGGACACCACCGGACAACATAATCGATGGAAAAACTCGCGCCGACTTGGCGAGCCTAAAAGGCCACTGCGGAATCCTGCTGTTAGAATTCTGACGTGAATCCTTAGTCATTTTCACTGGAAAACCAATTTTCTCAAAAGACTAAAAATGTGGCAATCAGAGTTTGGTGTTTGTGGAATAGACTTGAAAGTTTCATATAACATTAATCTACTCAACTGAACATCACACAAATGGGCGGCTTCCAGCCTGCTGCGGCGATTGAAATAATCACTTCGGACTGCTACTCTCCTCAAACCAAATCCGTAAGCGGTGGAATATGATAGAAATTTTTATATAGATCTGAAAATATTCGTGCCGTCGACCTGGTTCACATAGGTTAGCGGTGTTGTTAGGTGATCTTGAAAGATGAGTGCCGACAGCATACACTGTGATGAACTTTCATTGTGATGCCACTGTCGATTTGGCAGGTTTTCAAAAAGTGAAGTAAGGTACCATCACATTTTGTTTGATGGATTCCCTGTGGAACCACTTTTCAAGCGTCTTGCTTAATCCCTAACGAACCATATCTGATTAGCATTCTTTGTTGACTTTATCGTGTTTGATACCTCATCAGTCGCAAAAGCGATGGTTTTAAAGTTCCGGTTTGCAATGGATATCGCTGATGTGCCCATGTGGCGGAAATCAGTCTGCTGTTGCTGCTCTCGATGCAGAGTAGATTGTCATTAATCGTTCAACTGTTACCTAATGATAGGCCGTTGCAAGCGGGTTTTCTGTAACAGAATTGCCTGCTCGACTACGGCCTACTTTTCGTTGTCAAGCTAGCATTCTCTACGGTGAGGGAGGAGCAAACAGCAGATGCTTTTGGACTTGTTCCGGAATCACGGATGATAGCCAACAGACGTTTACCTGATGGAACAAATTACACTACTAATGTCATTCGCCCTGAGGCATTCGTGAACTGATTCGCCATTTTTTTTTATTCCGGAGCATCTGAGGATTCTTCAAGTCAAACTCAATCTGATCGCGACGCTTTTCAAAAGGCTGGACCTGAAACAATCGTGTATGTGATGCACTGAGCGTCTACTGATTTCTGGGTCCGTTGAGGAGACTAGTTGACAGCGCCAATATCTTTCGCCCCATCCAGGATACACATAGATCTTATGTTCACTGTGATTGTGCCGCCGTTTGTTCCCAAATGCAACTCACCGACGTGATATTCCGCGTAATCTCGCTATTATTCATACCGCGTCTTTGGGCCACACACCCACGAGGCGAGGACCTCCATTCAGTAGGACAAAGTCAACAACCTTCACGTTCCGTTCAACCCTGGTTCACTTATGGTATGCCTGGATGGAGGGTGGGTAGTACCTGATCCAGAGTCCTGAAACACTAGGCAGGTGCTGAGCCTGCTCTCATTGTTTCCTGTAACTGTCCAACAGTAGGACATGAGTTAACGGAGAGCCTGGGTTAGGTTTAAATTAAATAGACCGTTTGGACCTTTCAGATCGTCGTGGGCTCGAACCCGACGTATGTAGTAAGTAAGTGTAGACAGCCCTGCGGAATATTACCTGTTGTCTTACCACGGCCGGTATAACTCGTCAAACTGTGTGATTCATGCGCTCCGGTGTTCCACCTCAGTGACTATCAGATGGGGGGGGAATAGAATGCCCATCGCTGTAGCCAACTCGTAAATTTCGATGTTTTTTTCTTGACCAAATACAAATAGTTTTCCGACGGCTCCAGTTTTGCGCCTACGGGGTTGGACCTGTTATCGTTGTACATAACTTCCAGGTCACTTCGATTGCCGATAAATCTGATTAGAGCCATTAGAACTGGATGCGTTGAAGTCTATTGTTCTATTTTCAGATGCGCGGCTTTTTCACTAAACAAAGCACGAGATAACCGTATCCTTAAAAAATTCTGCTTCCAACCCACCAGAGTTCAAGAACAGTCTACGCCTCAGGCTGTAAACGGGACGGTACCGGCTGTTTTTTGAAATTAAAGAGGAGCCGAGCCATCGCATATTGACACGACTGTGCGAGCAAAATTTTGAGCTGTGTACATTCTGATATCACGCGGCGCGTACTCGCCATCGCCTTGACAACCCAAAGCCTCCTTCGGCTGGACGATAATAGGTGAGCAGCTAACACGTGACCTCCACTCTCCTAACAGATTCCGATAACCATACCTCTAACACTCCACGGAGGGGCAGCATCATCAATGGAATGCCGTGAGATAACGCTGCTAAGATTCTTCCACGGGAAGCTAAGACACCAGTTCTACTTTTTGAAGGGGACGCAGCTTATGGGAACACCCTCGACCATTTTTCACACAATTGAGACAGTTCTTGAAACCAATTCACCAGGATATGGCACGGAGCAGGGTGGACCAGGATGAATAACTTAAAATAAGTTTCGCGTGCCAATGTGCGCTACTAAAGCCACCTGCTGCCAGCACCTACCTTAGTCGCAGTTTTTTGGCTTGCAGCTGTTCGGGTTGCCCGTTAGGTGGCCACGAATTCTCGAGTACCCGCTAAAGGTCGAGTTATTTAACCGCGTGCGTAATTTTTAAGGACAATAGTCGAAGATCTGTCCTTCGGGTTTAACTTGGATGGGACTTGTCGCCATCGACACTCCTGAGTATATCTGAGAAGTAGTTGAACACGGCTAGCTACAAATGTGACAAGTCTACATAAGATGTTCATCAAGTAATCTAACACGATGGCAGAATCTGCCCGAAGCATGATGCTATCAAGAGCCAGCCTCAGTTCACTCATTATACGCCTTATAATTTTGGCAGCCAGTATCGTGGACAAGGGTCATTTCGTTTTCCTTTACCATAGAGAACTGTGGATTCTCACATATCTCTGGTCAAATGCTGGTTCCAAAACTCCTGAACATTTTACGCACCTGCCCGTTTTGTGATGAACAGCTACATTTGAGGTATAATGCCGTAATTCATCCCCATAGTAGCAAGTGATACATCGAATAAGCACAAGTGGATGTCGAGCCTGCTCAGTTCTTCAAAAATGGCATGTGCCGCACCATCATGTGCTTAGGTCGATGAAACCCTGCGAACTCCGTGTAATATTTGATAGGGCAGAAAGATGTCGCTCCACACCTCTGAACGATTAGGTATAACAGGGACCGGACATCAACTATCAAATCCCAGATGTGTTGCTATTATTCAAAGTTTATCCGGTCGATGTTGCAGGAGATATAAGGGGGTATTTGCAAGTTAGTATACTCGAAGTGAGTCGTGAGGCCCTGAGGATATTTTGGTTGTCTCAAGGTGACCTCGCTGGCGGACTCACGGTGTATCGGATAGCGGTAGTTACGCTTGGTGCTACCCGATTTCCCTCTTGTGCAACTTCTGCCTTGAGGAAAACGGCAGAATCAACCGGTCATATGTGAAAGAGGGGCATGTACCAGACCGTATACACAAAAGTTTGGGTTGATGCTCGTCTATCGTGCTTACCATATGCATCCTCGGCAATCGGCTCCGTCCACAGCCCAAAGTCATTGCAGTTCGGAGGAGGATTTTGCTTTACCTCATGTTCGTCGCTCAACCCTGAAGTTCTTGATATTGTCTCTGGTACTGAGATCGCTGCGGATGTGAAAAAGATCAGTGTTGGTGGGTTACCATCCGGACATACGTTGGGTACCAAGTGGGACACCGAAGAGAACCAATAACTGTAAGCTTCAGACTGCCTGAGAAACGGGCCACAAAGAAAAGTATGCGTTCTGGTATCTCCAGTCAGTACGACTCCCTCAACTTCGCCGCTTCGTGACCACTATTGAGCAAGGTAATATCCCAAAATATGCACAACAAAATGTTGAATGAGGCGACTCAGTTAATACGGTCCACATTAATATGAGCGGTGAAAACTTTCACATGGGTCTCGTGGTGTGGAGACTTTCAAGCACGGAAGACCCTATGGGCCTGTCAGAAGTGACTCTTAATTGCGCGTATTTTGTGAAGTGTCCAAAGTGGACCGTCGCACATTTGCCTACGTCCGTTGCACAGTTGCTTAAGGCCGTCACTTTTGGCGACAGTGACGGATATTTGTGCAAAGCTGTTTTCGAAATTTGGTGTGGAACTCCTTATATCCGCTTCCATTTATTGACTCGCGCAGGCAGCAACTGAACTTGCTATTCGTATGTTTCAGAAGATTTACTTGTTTCGAACGATTGTTTCAAATACGCGAATTTTTGAACAGACTTGATGACGGTGTTGTATTGTATGGACAGTGCCGTTGCACGTTTCAGCAGGTTCGTCGTGAACAAACTGCCATGGATCCTCGGTGTCTTTGACCAACTGCAGTGGAGGCACGTATGGTCATGTGGTAATCCCTCGAATGAAGCATCACACGGAGTAGGAAGCTAGCAGTGTGTGTAAGTGCTGTTGCGTGGTCCAGATTTCATGAGGCAACCGCCGGGTTTGTGGATCAGCGTGGTTAGGCTCACTAAAGAGGTGGAAGGCTTCGAGCCAGAAAAATGCTGCTTCGTGAGTGAACGGTGGGAGCAAGCCTAGTTGATGATCGCTGATTTGTTACATGTATTCTGAATGGTGCAAACCGTTAAGATCTATCGATTGGTTTAGACGGCTTAAAGCTCACTCTACTTCAATGAATACCAACCGCCAGATGAGCACAATGAGGGTTGGCCGTTCGACGCCTGCTGAGCTACAAACAGCCGAAGTAGATGTTGTGTGGCTGGTATAGCTAGGAGCCTCCACTTCATGAAACGTGCATCTTGTCTAGCTCGTATGTTCGTGAGAGGAGAGTGACAGTGAGTGAGCTCTGCCCGTTGTAATTGACGGTCCCTTCCGGATGGATAGGGGATAGGCTACTTCGGTTTTGGAATTCGACTCGAAATTCCTTATGTCAGTGCCCAGAATACACCACATGACAAGAATGGTATTCTGGAACAGCTCGCGTGCCCGTATCAATTCTCCGAACGTTTTGGGTTTTGTCTGGTGCAGCGGCTTTAAGGGCATCATAATCCTGTGTGTTACAATAATAATAACAGTATATTTCTGGGCGCATCCTTGAGAAACACGCTCAGGAGGG
>QNGE01007567.1:3425-22203 GCA_008508345.1 Paragonimus westermani | reverse complement strand
CCGACTCACTTGGCAGTGAGAAGCTTGCCTAGCCCGAGGGCGTAGTGAACAAGACAATAATATGTGATTCTGAACACTGGATGCCACCAACTTTTTTCCTACATCCCGTTGCGAATCCTAAGACGAGTAATTGTTGATAATACTTTCACCTCTGCTGTACCCGAATTGCTTACGGAGATAAAGGATTTCGAGCGCTCTCATAGAACTCGTATTATTAAGGCTCGTGTTCGAATTTCGTGAAGGTTCACGAAGGCATGTTCAGTTTGCTCGTTATGAACTAGCAAAAATCTGTGGTGTTAATGTAACGCCTAGAAAGAGCGCCGCAATATCGTTATGCTTCACACCTGCGCTATCTCACTCGTCGTTGGAAGTGTTTCATTCATTTTACTTCTTTTTTCCCTCAGTCTACTGCGAGTTTTCGTGAACTCTACGGAAGAAATTGTGTTGCTGGTGAATGGGATCTGACTGTTCTGGTGAGCAGGTTTGGTGGCGGATTATATAGACTTGTCTGCTGGGTGATAGTGTGAGAAGGACATCATCATTTCCCGTATTTCCACAGGATTGAAAATCAGTAGTGTGCTTAGGAAGCTTTAAATATTGTTAGAAATAAATGTCGAAAAAGTCTTCAATACAAACACTGAATTTGAAAGGGTTAGGAAAGCGCTGCAACCAATTTTTCCGCTGCCCCTCGTTGCCTCAGCGGGACCGACCAGTAGCCCTAATCTCAACGAACCCCGATCGCCAAAAGGTACATGCGCGGGCCTCGCACCATTTCGCCAATTCATGAGCTTCCAGCTTGCGTTTCAGAAGACCGCGTGTGTCATTATTAAATACTTTGGCGAAGTCCAAGAAGATGGCGTCTAAGGTGAAGCCATTGTCTTTGGCTTCTGTCGGGCTATCCTCAAAGATCAGCCCACTTGTTATGCTTGACCGGTCAAGAAGAAGGTCATGTAGAGTAGAAGGAAAAAGATGGGTTGATATGATGTAACTGGACAGCGATTGCAGACAGTCCCGATGCAATCCAAAACCAGAGAAAAGACGTGAAGAACAACCACAACCAGTGCGTTGGCGATACAGAGACGAGACGGCGATCCGCACAACGCCAATGGCAACACGAAATCCAAGTCCCAATAAGACGCACTTTTTAATCGTTCCAAACAAGTAAGTCCAGGGGGAACCGAATGTTACAGTTCTAGGGACGTTCATGTCGTGTGGAAAACGCCGAGTAATACGTAGGTGGGCGACCTGAAATAGATAACAAGAGAACATCAGCGGAAGTTTAAACCGCACGCGCAAGAGTTTCTATATCGTTACACTGCTCCCCTCTCACTGAGGCGCTGACCCCAGTGCTTCGGTACCGTCAGTGTTGCTGCAGCCACCTTCGGCTGGGAGTTCGACTGTCTTCTCCGCGATCGGAACGCTGCCATGCAGTACTAGCGGGGGCCGCATCTGGGCTTCCTCCGGCGTTTGGGCTGGCTTTAACTGATTGCAATGTACCGTAAGTACATCCGCTGTAGGGTTTGTAGTGTCACGAATTGCATATACGGTGGGTGACCGCACGTGCACAGTTACGAATGGACCTAGCCACGGGTGATGGAATTTGTGCGCAGCCCCTAATGGTGGTTTTGGTCTGTACAACCAGACATGATCCTCGTTGTGGTAAACTGCTCCGTTTGCTGTACGGTCATGACAGCTTTTCTGATGGTGTTGCGACTTTGACTGATGCTGGGCGGCAATTTTATACGCGACTCTTAACCGTTCGCCCAGCTCCTTGACATAATGTGGTAAACCTATGCATTCGGCTGGCGCCAGCGGTGTTAATACTTTAATTGGCAGGCGTAGTTCATGCCTAGCGTTAGTAGTGAAGGTGTGTATCCTGTACTCGAATGGAAGGCAGCCCTATTTGCTAAGAAACACTGTGGCAGGACTTCGTCCCAACGATCTGACTGGTGTCGTTTAATAAAGGCACGTAGAATCGTCACTACAGTACGATTGGTTCGTTCGACCAAGCCGTTACTCTGAGGTCCAAGCCGTTACTCTGAGGGTGGTGAGGAGTTGTTCGGGTTTCGTGTATACACAACGTACGACATACTTCTTCTAGGAGGCAACTTTCAAACGCAGCGCCTTGGTCAGAGTGCAGCTCAATGGGTGTACCGAAACGAGCGACCCATTAGTTTACGAACAACGGTATTTATTGTAGAAGCCTCTTGGTTTGGCATCAGAAAGGCCTCACACCATTTGGTAAAATAGTCCACAATCACAAGAGTATATGTATTTCTCCTCGTTGACGTCGGAAGTGGTCCCATCACATCAACTCCCACACGGTGTTTGGGGCCAACTGTTGCAACCGTTTGAAGCGGAGCCCTGGGAGCTACAGTGGGGGATTTGGTTTGCGCACAGATGTTACAGTTGGCACAGTTGCGAACAACATCGTCATGTGGCTTTGGCCACTAAAAGCGCTGTCGTACAGCTGCTTCAGCCCTTCGCTGACCCGCATGTCCAGGCTCTACATGAACCTCTCGGACAACCTTCGAATCCTTGCCAGGTGAAACGATTTGTCTGTATGTTCGTTTAGCTTTATCAAACAAATGCAATACGCCATCGATAACTCGCAAATTCGCCCAGTGTGACCATGAGCATCGATCATCCGGGGATCTGCCCTCTATTTCGCGACCAGGCGGTTTTGGGTTTCCATCAAGTTGCCGACGATAGACGTTAGAAATGTACGGATCATTCAGTTGATAGTGTGCCCACGTAGCCCCAACCGATGGTGTGGATAGCATAGCGTTAACAGTTTCAGTGGGAAAGCGGGACAACGTATCAGCATTCGCGTGACGGCTGCCCGGGTGGTAGATACAGTCAAAGTCGTAATCCTGCAAATATTCCAACCAACGTGCTACTTGACCCTCCGGCTCTCGAAAGTTGCAAGGCCATTGTAGTGCTTGGTGGTCCGTTCGAACTGTGAAGGGTTTCCCGAGTAAGCAAGGGCGGAAGTGTTTAAGGAAATACACTAAAGCTAACATTTCACGGCGCGTAGTGCAATAACGCCTTCCTCGCTTATCGAGCCGACGACTTGCATAGACAGTCGCGACTTCCCCATTGGCCGACTTCTGGGACGGTACAGCACCGATGGTTAGGTCACTGGGATCAGCGTCTAGTATGAAGGGACCGGCGGAGGGCGAGAAATCGGGGAATGCGAGAATGGGAGGGGAGCTGAGCTTATCTTTAAGAGTGATGAACGCTGCGTGACATTCAGCAGACCATACGAATTTCTTGCCTTTCTCCGTAACTTGATGCAACGTGGATGCTATCTCCGCAAAATATTAAACAAATTTCCAATAAGACGAAGCCAGTCCCATGAAACTGCGTACTTCGCTTGCTGATCGTGGTACTGGCCAATCAACAACTTGTTTGATTTTTGTGCCATCGGTTTTTACTCCTGCGGGTGTGATTAGATGGCCCAAGAATGATACTTTTCGATTTAAGAGCACGCATTTTGTAGGCTTCCGTTTCAGGCCTACCATTCGGAGACGTTTGAATACATTGTTTAGTCTGGAATTGTGCTCGCCTATTGTGGGGGCGTGGACAATGAAGTCGTCGAGGTAGATTAGACATTGGTTTGGTACTAAATCTTACAACACTGTCTGTATTAATCGCTTAAAAGTAGCAGGCGCGTTAGCTAGACCGAATGACATTGTATCAGATTCATGCAGCCTGGATGGAATGATGAATGTCGTCTTTTGATGATCTGCCGGACGGACTTCAACCTGCCAGTACCCCGAAGCTAGATCAAGCGTGGAGAACCAATTTGCGCCATGCAAAGCATCGAGTGTGGTATTTATGCGTGGCAGAGGAAATGAATCTCTTTTTGTTATAGCATTCAGACGTCTGTAGTCAATACATGACCGTAAGCTCCCATCCTTCTTTTAACCAATACGATGGGGGATGCCCAGATGGAAGTCAAATGAAAACCAAGATGGCGTCAGTCACACGATAGCAAAATGCGTTACAGCCAAACTTTTTGAAAACCGCGCTGTGTTCTAAGGTTAGAAGTTCAGTCCGGTGATGCAGTGTGTAGCAGAACGTAGAGTTGCTGCAACAGTGCTAAAAAACGAGTACAGTGACTCACAGTAGGTGCCAGAATGAATTTCATTACACCAAATCTGATGTGTGATGCGAGGAGATTCTTCCTTTTAATAACAAAAGGATTGCAGTGAATTCATTTCCTCCAGCGTGCAAAAAGAACGTTGCCACGGTTAGCCCGTGATAAATCACCACCGTGTGAAAGCATGAGGCGAAAAGCGCGAGGACGAAGCGAGTATTTATCCCAAACATACTCAAGTAGTTTATATTTAAAATGAATATAACAGGTAGGAAATATGGTGCGCAACAAGAGTGCAAAAGGATGAGAGACTCCACACAATCCTCCGCCCAGATATTGAGGGAAGGGATAACGCTCGATAGTTGGAGAAACCGAAAGTCAGTCAACAATATTGATGCTTGTAGGTTGTCGGCCGAAACGGGTGTGCGATATGCATGGCGTGTGTTGAGAGGCAAGAACAAGTGTATGGTCGCTGGTGTCGAACATGAGTTGGGTAGACTGAGAAAGATTTTGTGAATCAGTAGATGGATCCAGGGTACGCTAGTTGAGATCATCGGCTTGTTTAATATCGGGCGGACAAGACGAGGGGGTCGAAACGCACTCTGCTTAAGCAACCCTCAATATGTCAGTGCTCCCAGTGTGAAGTGTTCCGTTTTTGTCGACGACAAAATGCTTGCATCGCATCGGCGGAACAATCAGTCTGGTAAATCCCCGGTCACACCGGTCAGGCATCAGCAGGAGTGGACAGTCATCAAGTTTTAGATTTGATAGTGAAATTAAAATTCGAGTTTCACTCCTCACTTTATGCACGACTGGATTATTATATGTGAACGCCCAAAGACTTTCGATCATGAGTAATGCTCTGATAATCCTACTATCGAGAAGGAAGACATGGTAACTGTGTCCTTGGCTCCATTCAATGAACCGTCGACTAGGACTTTCCTCCAAGTTGCAACCATAAGCTCCGCTAGGTTGTTGGCAATAGTCTGACTACTGATGATTGGTAGTGGATTTGATTTCCATCTAGATCCTTAGCGATCCTTGGCGATCGCAGCCGCTGCATTCTCATAGGCTATCCAGTCAACCGTTTACGAAAACTTACTGCATCTCCTCTCCAGGATATCCAGCGACATGTTCAGTACTCACAGGCGAATGTGGTCGAGCATTCACACATGATAATTTGGTCGTGCCCAGTGTGAGGTCGGTAGCGCAGTTGTTAACAGGACTATCTCATGAAGGCGTGGTCAGTGTCATAGTTCCGGCCGTGGCGAGGATATGCACTACTGATTAGCTCAGGTGAGTGTGCAACTCGAGTCTAGTGCATGTTTTCAGAAGGGTCCGACTGGAAGGTTTATGGAAATTTGGCAGCCGTGATCACTTTTGGCAGATGTGCAAGCTATATGAGGATTTGTTCCTCTACTACTAATCGGAAATCGAAAGTGATAATCACGGAACCAACGACGCAACACCATCAGAAATTTATGGTGATAGCACCTGTTTGTCAATCTATATGCATAGTGGAAACAAAGTTCAGACTAGTGCAAGGGGGCTTACTCATAGGCAGAATTAATTCCTGTGAGGTCTAAAGTCATCTGCTCCCAGAAGGTTTTCGGAAGTGTCCCTAATCACGACAAGTGGTATGGTTCTCACTACCGAAAACCCACGCTAACCAACGCGGTCATTCCAGTTTTCACCATGTATATTTTTGTTGATGTCTAAAAGAATAATGCACACAGCAAACACACCAAACTATCGAGGCAAGCGAGGATTAATGTGAACTTTGGGGCGGAAATGGCCAATCAACAGCTTGATCAAGATACCGAAGCCATCGGAAGCGTACAATGCAATGTGATTATTGATAATATCATTCCTTATGACTCCTGCAAGGTTGATCAAGACGGTGTTGCGTGAACAATTCCCCAGGCGACGTAGTGGGTAACGTCGGACATTGACGGATAGATGAGAGTGCGGAACTAAGCCAAGTTCTCGTTCATAAATTCATGGGGCAATTACAATTGGATGATATTCAGACATTCTTTCCCGTAACTAATCAAGCACGTGCTGAGTCAGGGCTAAAAGCAAATTGTTGAGTGTGTTTGTGTGCTGACTCCGTTAATAAAAGAATGAAATGAAGGACCTAGCCTGAGCCCGGAGCCAACTTTGTCCCAGTGATCAGGACAACTTGACTTCGAGCAGTTATTTATCCGCTAAGCTTAACCGCTCCTATTCTTACTTATTAGAAAATGGGACAGGGGCGATCAGAAACAGGCTTAGCAGAAACCACCACATCCATCACAGAGTTATTGGGTCGGGATTGTTATAGGTCCTGAATTTCTTATTTCCGAGGTGCTCAAACAGTATTAGGTTTTGTATTTCGTTCTCCTTAGCACTTTCAACCGAAGAGTTCTAACCTGGAATGGACTCATAAGTACAGGTGCCTGAGATAAACACAGAAACTGTAGTAACAGGCAAACTACACACAACTTGGTCACCATGTCAACCGCGAACAGATACATCACCTACGCCAAATGTGCGACACATTCTAGTATACGTGTTATTCAGCAAAATTCCTTGAAATAGTGGAATTTTGCCGGCATGATTTTGCACCACTCCAGCTGGTCGTAGGCTGAGCATGCTGGTTCGGATGACACGGTTCTTGAGTAGCTAGGCTTGGCTGCCTCTGGTCGTTGAAGGGTCGGAAGCTCAAAGTTGCCGCCTGAAATTACCCGTACCATTCCCCGGTTCTTCGAAATCAAATGAATTCACAGGCTATCACGTATGTAGGAGTGCGTACAAAGTTTTCAGCGTGGCCATTGGATTGAGGATGTCTCAGCAAAGTAGACAGATATGGGCGATCCACATTTTCGTCCGATCTCCACACTTCTGCGCAGATGAATGCGTGCCACTGTCGTTGACCAAAACGCATGGTACGCCTGTTGACTGAACGCCTTTCACAGTGCGACCAGAATGAAGTCCGCAGTAGCTGACAACACAAAATAAACTTTGGGTCGACGATGACGTGGATCAGGGAATTGAACCTCGATAGTTATGCAACAACGGGCCACAACGGTCAGCATGTGTTCTTTGCCAGGCCACATTAGTCATTGGCCGGGGTGTCTGTATCGATGGTCACGATTGTGCCTTATGTGCACGCTGAGCACAACTAGAAATATATCAAAGAACAGGATCCACTCCTACCCACCAACAAGTCAAACTAGACAGATATTTAACCTTTTCAGTACCCTGATGACTGGAGTGTGAATAATCTGGTGCGGTAGATTGTAATGTAAAGGGATGACGGTTTCCTCACCAGGGCACAGAGATCCATCTGGAGTAGAAGAAGTTTCATTCTGACGTTCTGTGTAATTCAGAAAGCATTCGCCGGACACCGCGATCACACCCACCAAATAATACAGCCGAAGTTGGGCGTTATTGTTTTGCGTTATTACGGATAAGACCGAAACTGGGAGAGGAAGTATTCGAGCTGATATACTTTCTGAGTCACCAGCCCCACCAAAACCGGCATACCGGAGTATGCAGTCAACATGGGGTTCGAAATTTTAACTACGACGCTGGATGTCATAGGATACTCAGCTAGAGCAACACCTCACCATCGGACTATTTCTGCAGAAAACTCTGCATACAATTTGTCAAGGGTATCACTAAATTTCGGTGCTCATGATCAGCAACCGTGGCACACTAAACACCAATATGAGCCTGTGACGTTTGGGATTTTTCACATAACAGTTCCCTGCTTCCTTCTATCTACGTATATCCATGCGCTTCTCTCTGGATGTGCAAGTACTTGAAGGACCGTGTTGTTCTAGCGCAGTAGCGGCGATGTACCAGTAGTCTCTGTTGATGGTAACTATGAAGAAGGTGTACGTGACGCTCGCTGATAGACAAGAACTCCAAAAGAAACTGAACGGCTTTTCCACGTATGTGAGTCGGAAAAGTTCGAGAAAAAAGTCCAAATAATAGTTTTGGTTCGTCCCTTCGTTTGAGAAAAACTCGAGAATAATGCTGAAAAGAACTTACCGGAGAACGGAAGCAGTCAGAGGCTTTTGGAGTGGGTATTTTAGACAACTGGGCGAACAGTCGTAGCCAGGATATAAACCAATATCATCAGCGTCAAATCCTTCATAGGGGCTTGTCGGAAACGCACCTGAAGGAACTGGCAGCAATGATTTAAGAGCGAAGTATTCATTTGAAGCGTACAACAACTCACCATCAATAGAAGTGGTTGGCGCACGCAGAATGATATTCTGGTGAATGGAGAAACCCTCTCGGTCAACAGTAATGATGTCTGACATTTTAAACATAGCGCGCGAAAGATCCGGGACAAAGACTGGAAACTTACATTATAGCAGTCCGACAGGAACATTGCTGGGTTTCAGGGCGCTGGTAGCCCCATGAAGTGGAATCTGTGGAGAGGCACCCTGACATAAACTTTAGAAAACATTTTGAACCAGGGAATTTTTGAAAAAAATATACTCCGGTTAAACAGCGGCGCAACTCTTTTGCAAAGGAAGGCCACTGAGCTAGAACCGATAATCCCCTAAATTCGAGGTGTTTCACCGTAACGTTCAATCGAAGTCGCACAGGTGTAACCCAAGTCGGGAATTACAGAACTGTGAAGATATTTTTCTATCCGACTTAATCCGTGGCTTTTCCGACAGTTTCACGCAACTCAGGAGGAGTGTCGCTTCATAAAATCAGGTTTTCTTTGGGCTCGAGAAAAAATCATTCGAACGCGCATACCACCAGAAACTTATGAACATTGGAGGGGTAACTTGCCCATTTCTGCTTCAAGTGCATCTGGAAACAATGAACAAGAGATGTTCAAAAATTTCATGCCTACTAAAACAAATGAAGGGCTATGGTCAGTAACCGAAATATGGGAATTATTAGCACTGAACTGAAAATCAAAAGGTGTGGACTGGCATGGACTAATAATAATCGAAGAGTGTCAGCAGTACCTTCGATAGAAGCATTAAATGGTTGTGTGTGCCGTCTGAAAACACTTTATAAAATCAAGTGGGTCAAACGATTCTGCGTTGCTAATGTTAACAGTGAGTGGATTTTCAGCAGAATAACCAACTAGATTGTTCGGCTAAATATCACTGGCAAAATCGTAAATATATTATATTTCCAGGTCCAACACGCGTTACTCGCGTGTGGGTTTGGCGTCATTGGCGCATATGAACCAGCAAATGTGCAAGCAAACAGACGCGACCGAATGCAGCAAGCAAACGGTAGGCAGAGATCTTCACAATTATGTGTACAATGTGAACTAGAATTTCGATAATAATTTCACACATTTTACAGCAGCCGGACTGGGGTTATCTCCAGGTCACTGAACAGCCCCTCTCCAGAAGGGTACTGCAAACTCAACCCATTCATCTATGTCGGAACTAACTGTGGCCACCCACACTTGGTCTGACCTGGTTCAGGATGCACCAATTTGCGGTTGATACTGCCAATCCCAGACGCCGTAGTTGGAGCGGTGCTAGTGCGAGCACTTCCTAGTGAACACCTACTCAATTGTCCTCTCCTACGGTGTCAAAAGAAATGCGGGAGATAAAGATTTCATAAGTTCAAATCCTAAGAGTGAACAACAAATTTAAATGTCGTTGCTTCAACCGAAAGATTACAATCGAGCAAGGACACGAGCACGGAAACAGAAACGGATGACTGGCGAACGTAGATAAAGTGAACGAGCATCAAAACGCTTTCTTCGGTATTTTCAAAAACAGCGATTTTTGATTCTTGTAAGTTTTTTGCGACTTTTTTCGTTTTCTCATGGACCTAGAACAAAACAAGGTTTGAGGAGTGCTAGCACTCTGTGAGACATTTAGGCCAGTGCACCTTACGACCCGAACGCACTACAGTGGCTGCTGGCGTCGTGGGTGAAGTTGTGATGTCTGCCAAGGAAAATATGCTTGGACGAGGCTGTTCAGAGGTGGTTGCTGGCTTGGCCACGGGACTCGGAGCATCAAAAGCCTTCTCTGTCTTTTTGCAATGGACAGGCTTCAAGCAATCGATACTAACCGTTTTCCGAACACTCCGTCGCTTGGGTGTGTAGAAGCGGTCCTTTCGTTGAGTCATCTTGAAATGACCTTTGTAAGGTTGCTCGAACGGGTTTCGTGAACCATCCACCTGAACAAATACGTATGTGTGCAGTCGTCCAGGTCTTTGGGAACAAATACCTAGCGGCTTCGTTTTCACGTGACCTTGACACGGAGCCGACGCATATGCTAAGCGAGCTGCTCGGTGTAAGAAGCATCATGTGGAACTGCTTCCGTAGTGGACGAGTAGTCACCAGGGCGACGCAGGGGTCGATCGTGAAAGAGTTCAACGTTGGGAGTGTCCGAGCAGAACCATCGGCGGGGCTTCTGTCCAACGGATTGCACCGAGGGTGGAGAGAGCTGCTTTTAGTTGTCGAAGAAAGCGTTCGACCATGCGGTACGTAGACGGGTGGTATGTTGTTGTCCTGGTGCGGCGGCATCCCAGTGCGTTCGGTGTTTCCGCGATTGTACCGCTTTCGACCTGAAGGCCGTGGTCAGTTTTAACCGTGGCTGAGCATCCGTGAGATGCTGCACAACGCCCAACAAATGCGCGTTTTGCGGTCTTCGAGCGGACGCCGGGGATAGGGGAGGCCTCTGGCCATTGGGTGAAACAGTCCGCCGTCCTCGAGATACAGCCCATGCCCATAGAACGTCGCAGAAAACCTGCAATATTGATGTAGAGATGCGCAAGTTAAGATGGAATCGAGCGGTATCGGCCAATCATGGCCGACATGTGGCGGCGAACCTTAACTTACTGCCAAGCTGCGCAAGATTGTGCCCACGCGCGACGATCCTTTTGCATCCCTGGCCAGACGTGCTTATCGGAAACAAGTTTGCCCGTCACATGAATTGCAGGATTGACGGTGTTACGCAACATGTTGAGCACGCGACGTCGCGAGGTTGAAGGCACGGCTGAAAGAGGGTGTTCAGCTGAAGTTCCACACAAAATGGTCTCGAGTGCCGGCGGTTGCGGAAGGTTCGCGAGGTGCAATGATGAATGCTGGCAGGAAGCGCGGAGACTACTCTTCGTACGCTGTGCGTCTGCCATAGCCGATAATTTGATGATTTCGTGGTTAACAAAGGCTGATACGCGTGACAGAGCGTCAGCCACAATGTTGTCACTGCCACAGGCGTGTAGTACGTCTGTCGATAATTACGAGGTTACATTGAGGTGGCACGCTCCGCAGGGTTAGTGGCGCAGGGAGCGACCAGGGCAAGTATATACGGACGGTTTGTTATCTGTAAAAATCACAAAATGGCTACCTCTGAGGCGTACCTAAAGTAGCGATCGGCCGAGCAGATACCTATTAACCTACAACCGAACCCGCTGTACCTTGTTTTTGCGGGTAATGTGCGTCTGGACGAAGATGAAGATAGTCTCCAGATTCCATCGATGAACCACTGGTGTACGGTGTGTCGAATGCGTCGACGGTTATATCACGTAACCATAACAGAAAAACAACAGACGCGAAATATGAATGCAAGCAACCGAGAGAGATCTAACGTATATCATACGATAATTACAGTGAGCCTACCAACGCCAAGGGACACCGATTTGAGAAAGTAGTTAGGGCAGTTGTGTACCCGACCCTCGAGCGCGCGAGCAAGTCGGGAGGGGTTATGGCTTCATTGGCGCACATAGACCAACAAACGTGCAAACGACCAAACGTGATCGGACACAGCGAGCAAATGGTGGGCGAAGATCTTCACAATCGTGTGTACAATGTGGACTAGAATTTTGGAAGGAATTTCACATATTTTACAGTGGTTGGACCGGGGTTTCCTTCTTTCCACTCTAGACCCTTCATCGCACTAAATGAGGCCGACTCTGTATAATTCTCGTGATGTTCGTGGTACTTACGGCGAATTAAATTGAGCACCACGTTCATCTGGCGGTCTGGGCAGAAATGCAGCACTTAGGGGCACACCTGATCCTTCCTTGGGTGGAAGTCATTTTCGGTAAAACCATTATCTGGTCCTGGATGTCTTCGTTCCTGTTTCATGCACAGTGTCACTTCGGCGTCCGAAACACACACTTTATCAATTTCTGGAGCAACTTCCGGGTGTCCGAATAACTGGGCATCACTCAAAAATTCTTGTACCACCTTGGGCGCCAAAATTTAAGTATTCCACCGAGCCATTCACGAGTGAGAGTACGCAAAATGTCCAGTTTTTGCCAGAGAAAAAATATAAGATCTGCCTTACAAATTAGAAAGGGCCACCGGCCAACGAGGAACGTGTAGTGGCGCAACACAGGTACTGGAGGACTTCCAATTCAGTGTTCTTGCTTATATATATATTGCGTCCTGATTTCACAAAATAAGCCACTTACCAGAGGTGGACACACGTTCGTTGACCGTTGTCCCTGGGCTCTGGTTGTTTGTCTTGCTCAGTCTGGCGCACGTACACAGTCAGTCCACTAGTTCATGGACCGGAGAAGAAAAAGTGAGCGCGCGCTGTAGAGCGAAATGGCGGCACACGGTGTGATGCTACGATACTGAATCCTGGATAATACAGAAACTGGAGTGGTTTCCAGCCTGTGCCAACTGAAACAAACAAACGAAGCTTAACAGTTTGCACTTTATTTGCCTCAATTTCTGAGCCAAGTACTATGATGAGGAAGCGGAGTGTGTGGTGAAATATCTTTTAATCGGCGATCAGGGACCTGTGAACTTGGGTCACTGGGGACTTCAAGTTGTCAGCTCAAGGTATTTTGGCAGTCCTTAAGGCAAACCGGGCATCCTTCCAACTGGAAAAAACAGTGACCTCAAGGAAACCCAGCGTCTTTTTTCATCTGCACAAGGCCCACGTGAGACCACATCTAGATTATTGTGTCCAGACCTAGTGTCCGTACTTGGTCGAGGATGCTAATGTCCTAGAGAGGGTAAACGTAGGCATACGGAGTTTTTCGCCAAGCCTCGGGAATGGATTACTCCAAGAGACATGAGCACCTCAATTTTTTCCCTCTAGAAATAATATGGGGAAGAGGTCACAAACGTTTTCAAGAATCTGAGTGAGTTGTCTGAAGTGGGAGACTAGCTTTCTATTCTTAGAGGGAGCTCGCTGCGTAGATGGCACGAGTTCATGAGTGTGAGGAATGGAGTTAAGGCCAATTTTTTCTGACTTATAGTTGTGAACAGGCGACACAACTTTTCCCCCGTAGGTGGTGTTGACCGCCACGGTTATGGGATTTATGTGCGATCTTGGTGCGTATTGCTTGGCATTATGTTTGCATACGTGGTGATGATAAAGGGACCGGGATTGCTCAGTGTGATGACACCCCGCCCTGCTTTCCCTATCCGTATCTTTTTATGTGGGGGAGTAGCTCTATGCGAGGGAATGAATGTGAATGGCCGCTTCAAAGCGCAGTCGCTGAATGACTCATTATGGGCAATCCCAACCTAGGTGAAATGAAAGCAACGAGGAGACAAGAGGCATGCACCAAACGTGGCGTTCATTTCGTACGAGGACAACTGATGTAAACTGGTTGCAAAAATGGAGCGAAATGTGAAAGCATGTACAAATCTGTTGTGAACTTTTGGCGGAATACGCTGATTCGTACACGCTACAGTAATGCGATTGATGGAAATCGGATTCTCCCCCTGGTAATAATTACCACGGAAATAACGCGACAGGCCACGTTAGTTGCTCCCGTGACAAATCAAAAGACTGGTGCAAAAAGCTACTTTGTTTCGTTCCAACAATGTAAGGCGCGTAGTGACCCACAAACGTTCTCGAATCGAAAAATCAAAGTGCGGACAACAAAACAATGGTTAGGGTCATTGAACCAACGATGAACATATTGGAATGAAGACACAACAAGTAGAAAATAGCGAGAAAGATCAACCGAGGAGATACAGGCTGTTCGTTGCATGTGGGCTGTGTAGACTGCGACTCATTAGGGATATGACCAACCCCAGAAGCCGTCGAAGGATCTAGATGCGCTTCCCCGTGTTCACCTTCGAGTTTATCAGTGCTAACTCCAAAGTGGGATTCACTGCGATCAAGTACAAAGAACATGGGAAAACGCTTAATCACTCGGAATAGTCCGGAGTACGGTTTTTTGGACAAAAGCCTTTCAAGCGCCCACACGAAAGAAAAGATTCGCAGAAGTACATATTGGTGCGCTTTCTTCCTGCTTGGTGTTCAGCCTGGTAGCCTGGGGCCGGATTTCTGCCATGGATAACCCGAATGGTTGCACGAAGGTGGTAGGGTTAGAATTAGTTTGGCTGGGATCTCACTTGCAAAACAGTTCAGCGTAGAGGAGAAGTGTCGTGCTGTACACTAATTCTGCGGTCGTAAAGACAGCGTCTTGCTTAGTAGTCAATCGAATTTCCGGCATGAAAGAGAGGAAGTGGCCTGTTCAACGCGGGGTCTAGTTTGGCTTTCAAAGCTACCTTCATTCGATGATAGAAGTGTTCGACCACACAATTTACTGCCGGATGGAATGCGGTGGTCTTGGTGCGTTCAATCCCGAGTAACCGGTTGAAGTATCTGAACAGCGTTGAATGGAATCATGTGCCTCTCTCAGTGGCTATAGTCGCTTGAACAACAAAGCCTGTGGTTCACCCGCCCATGATCGTGAACGCAACCGTTGTGACAGTCATGTTGGGTAGGGGTATTTCCCCTAATCATCTGGTGAAGTTAAGTCAAGTTAAGATATACTGGTACCTCTTGAATTCTGCAAAGGCCCGACGATGTTAACAAGGCCGTGAGTGAAACGTGCGTCGGGGTTGGCGAATGTGCCGTGTGCGTGTTGACACATCAGCAGACTATGTTGCGTAAGCCAGCAAGACAAGTTCTCGCCCATTCTCGTGTGCCCCTTTGCATGTTCAGCCCCATAGATGGGTCCGAAATCAGCTTAACGGAGGTACAAATGCTGGGATGAAATATGCGGTGAAAGCCGTTAAAAACAGAGCGTCTGATGTTTATTGACAAAACTGGACGAGTGTTGACTGTCGTGGTATCACATGTGGTTGTGCCTTCGCAGTTGGGTGGAGACAACCCTTGAAGTTTGAGGCTCGACACGGCTACAACTCCAGGCCGTTGCCTTTTTTCGTGATAAATCCTTCAAAACGACAATGTCGGTTCGATATAGGCTACTTAAGGTAACTCTGGGTAAGGCATCCGCCATAGTGTCCTTATACCCTGTGATATATCGCAGCTACTGTAAACAGGGAGGTGTAGTCCAACTGCTCAATTTCTATCAAAGAATGGCGGTCGGGCTAGGCGCTGAATAAATAAGGTTTCGGTTGTTGATCTGTTTTGACAGTAAAACGCCTGTTTCCAAAACGTGACGAAAGTGTTCAATAGTGAGAAAGACAGTCAGAAACTTGCTATCGTGAAAACAACAGCGCGTATTCGCATCTTGTGGCTTACGGGAGGAAGACGATGGATGCTGGAGTTGACCGTCCACGATTTGCTGCAGAACCGCTGCTGACTGGGATGCATCGATCTGCACAATGAGAGTCGAATCTTTCTCCGCAAGTATGTATTCTAGTGTCGTCATTTGCGATAACGTGTATTTTGCTGCGAGGAATGCACTGTCAGCAGCAGGCTTCAAAACCAAAAGCTTAGGGTTATCCCTTGTCGAATTCGTGAAGGGTTCCAAAGACTCCGAACAGTGCGGGGTAAAAGGACAGCAGTGATTAATGCGTGAAAATTGACGTTGGCTAACCTGGGATTGCGATTGTAGGCAATTTTCAGAGTTGAAAATTTTCTTTGATGAAGGTTCATTACCGTCAAGAGTGTTCCGGTGCCCCAAAAATTCCATGGAGTACACTCCAAAAAGCACTCCATTGGGTTTAGAGTCGTGCCATAATGTTCAAAACGTTCGGGAGCCGCGCGGGAGTATGACACGTGGTCATCTGTGTACTTGTTCGCTACATGAATGTCGCCAGCATATGCGGACACAAAGAGCAGACCACTGAGAGTCAGGTCCATGAACCTCTGAAATATTTGAGCTACATTTCACGAACCAAATGGCATGCAGACAAATTCGTACAGCCCAGTTGCGCTGGTGACTGCTATTTTCTCCGTCTTCTAGGGCCACGGTAGTCAAGTGATGTGCCCGAAGCAAATCAAGTTTTGAGAAAATGGTCATGCCGTGCAGACCGACGGAAAATTCGTGAATGTAGGGAACTGACTATCTGTCAAGGATGATGGCGCTGTCTAAGGAGTGATGATCACCACACGGACACCAGTCGCCAGGTGAGATTCTAGATACCATGTACAAAGATGAGGACCATGGGCTACTGGTGGGCTCAGCGATGCCTGTTAGTAGGAGATTCCCGAATTCCGCTTTGATGACTGAGTTTCTATAACGGTGACCGACAGGGGGTGTGACGGTAGGCAGCCCTTTGATAGTAATATAGTGGAGAACATCGTGTTTTACCTGCAACAGAAAGCCAGATGGATTGACAAGGCGTGAGAGATGTCGAAGCAGGATTGCGAAATTACTGTCTGATAAAGCTGAATGTAATCCCGTTGGATTAACGGATGTCGTGATTCCATGTAGGCACAGGGTTTTTATGCTGTCCAACGGCCGCTGAATCCCTGCATCCACCCCAAGTCCAAATGGGGTGAGTAATTCCACTTCAGTAATCGGGTGCTGCGCATCCGCAAAGGCGAAAATCCAGTGTGATTGCCGAGAGAGAACAAGGTCTGGGATGAGCAGTTTCCCTCTTTATGTCTGTATGGCGTTTTGGTTAGAGGCCTGAATGGCATACGACACCGGGTTCAGATTGTGTGTCACCAAAGGCTGGAACAACACTAACATCGGTGTCATTATCAGTAGAGAAATTGAGGGGCGATGAACGGTAGAATACAACAGAGCGAACGATACCAGCGTCAGCCAGTGATAGCCGTCGCCATTACTGGCTGAATTGGTCGTTCCCTGTCTGGGTTTAACCGTTCCGAAGAGAATAAGGCTGATTGCAAAGGCAAGCACACGTGCCAAACCGGCGATGATGGTAGCACATACTACTGCCAAACTGCCGTGTCCGCAACCTACTTCGCGCGAGAGACTTTGAGTACACTGGTGGCTATTTGTCTGATAGAAGTTTTGTTGAAGTGGATAGCTGCGAGGATATTTGCGAAAACTGTTCTCTCAGGTTTGAGGCGCCACGCTGGAGGGTGTCGCGTCTGTTAGACGCTTTTGAGTGAGCTGCTTGCTGAAGAACATAATCGCGTTGCATTTGGTCAGTCATTTCTGCTAGTTCGGTCGACGATTTACCTTCCTTCAATGCGGCCAATGTGTGACGGATCTAGCTTGAGAGGTTCCAGAGCCACAAATCGCTCAACAGTTGTTTATTGATAGTGTACCTGTTTGACAATTAAGTCATGTGATGGAGCGACTGTCAAGGTCCTCACAGATGATTTGCACCTCGGCATGCGATTTCTCAATTCAACGCCGAAGAAGAGCTTACGGGAGTTGTCCTCGTCAGAAGCTGACATCCTGTTGATAATGACCTATTTTGTGACTATAAGAATTCTCAGCTGGGGGCTCATAAATTATATCTGCGACTTGTGCAGCCACAGGCTCAGGTGAATTCGAGGGAACGTAATTATACATTGTGTGCTGTAAGTGGATTCAACAGAAGTCAAAAATAAGTTCAGTCTGTGCGAATAACACATTAGGGTCTCTATTGAAAAGCTCAGAAAGTTTAATTATGGCGGTATTCTCTGTGGCATATCAATGGAGAGAGAAAAAATAGATAACAATGAAAATTGTCACGATTTTCGGGAGAACTATAAAAAAGACTGCAGAACAAACGAAACTCAGGCGAAATGCGCAACAAAAGCCAATAAACCACCTGGTCATTTTGTAGGGGACCAGCCCTATAAGAAGTTATCAACAAACTAGCCAGTTCATAGTGCAGTCGCTGAATAGCTCACTATAGGCAAACCCCGTTTGGGCGGTGTAGGAGCAACAAAGAAACGGGATGCACGCATCAAAAGTGTGCTGTCAGACAAGTGGTTTTCATTTTACACGAGGAAACTGATACAGACTGCATGTACAACTAAGGTGAAATACAAAAAATAGGTGCAATATCTTACGTTCATGCACCCTAACCCTTCTTTGTCAGCAGCTATAAACATTTCGCGTATTCGTTCTTTATTTAGTTGTTTGTACCTCCCCAGCTGTTCCTCCTTTACCGTAACCAGGAGGTTTTTGTCCTCCTATCTAGCAGTCTCGAGGAGATCATGATACCAACAGCGTTGGTTTTGATATGGGCTATTAACTTGAGTACACCATGGTTGAGGAGGGTCATTCTAACACCGCTTCTCCCCATCACTCAACCACTAAGAGATCCTTTCCACGACCGGGATTTGAACTTCGGCCATTCTAACCATGAGTCAACCGTGTTGACCACTGCGCCATTGGCCACACATTAGGCACGACCGAATTATCAAATCTGAACGCTCAACCACTCTCGCTTGTTATCAATGATCAGGTTGCCCGATCGTCTCGAGAGGGGACACAGTAACTCTCCTGTTAACTCCAATCGATAACCCCGCGATTAGGACTTCCGAGACAGGTCGAGATCACAGAACTCATTAAACCTGCAAGGCGATATTTTAGATTACTGATGAGTAGTCGGGGATT
>QNGE01007566.1:0-22213 GCA_008508345.1 Paragonimus westermani | reverse complement strand
CTGTCCGCATGTTTTGTCTTACCATTTTATCCAAGATGGTTATTGTTATTGAGGTGGGGGTGGACAGCTGGTTCAGAAATGTTGTTCAGATTTGGATGCTTTGCTCTCTGAAAATGACAAGGAAAACAGTGTGGCCTTGGCGACAGCTCAGGGAGACCGGATAAGTTTTCTGGCATACCAAGAATATGGTATTCATACTGCTTCGTCAGTAGATATAGTCGAGTTTATATATCCCCCTCGTTGTAACGATTACTACTGAATTTGTTTATCCTTAGTGTTGCTTTTCCACGTCGTTGGTACCAAAACTCACAAACGAGCTCAAGAGATAAATATCTGAACTGTTCAGTTCAAAACATCGTTACAACTATGTCGAAACTAGCTTTGGGTTAGAGCTAAATCAGTTACTTCATTCCTGTATCACTGGAATCATCAAAACTTGCATCACAGAATTCGATAATTTATTTTGATGGATTCTTGTCAAAAAAGATCATAGATTAGCTGGAGCGCTTCGAAAAGCTAGAGGCGAAAAAGGAAGTCGTCCGCTACCTCACCAAAATCGGTAAGGATGCACGCAGCTTGATGAACAACTTGTAATTCCCCGATTCCCCAAATATTCTTTCCTACGCATCTACAAAATAAACTACTGCTTTTGTGTGTAATACCTGTAATTTTTGAAGCTGCCGAACCAGCCAAATTCCACACTATCGTGAGAAGGGAAAATCAAGATAACAGACATTTCATTCTTGAAATCCAGAATCCATCAACTGGTTGTGATATCGAAGACAAATTACAAGCTCAGCTTTGTGACCATCGTCAGCTAGAATGTCACGTGAGTAGTATTAGGATGTCGAAGCTGTTTCGGAAGATTAGCCTATGATTTCATAAAGCAGCGATGTGAGAAGACCAGAAGGTCAACAAAGGTGGTGCTGCGAAAAAGTAAACATTCAGAATAAAATGTGTAATTATCAACATGCACCTGGTTCAGATCTTATCCAATGACAGAACAGCTGTAAGTCGTGTGGTAACAAACACTTCCGATTTACTCGTTGATTTCGAAACGTCAAGTTTCAAAAATCAGCTAAAATTGACCATATTCAATCTGTTTGTCACAGTGCAAAATCCCTTTATACATAATTCAATTTTGACGATGGTAAATTGAATTCAGATTTCTATTCTGTTGCTCCTACTGTTAATTCCGTTGATTTTACCGGTCACAATCAAGCATTTTGGACAGTGGTAGCGTTGAATCATTTTCCCTCTCGATTTCATAGAATGCCTGGAGACGGTAATCCCAAAACCGTTTGACGTTTCTGCTAAAGGTATCACTGAACATGCTTCAACGGTTAATGGTTCTTGTCATCACACGTTTTCTGATTCTCAGTTCAGTATCAACAATCGCCATTTTTTCCATTGAACGTGTGCCATTGATTGTTAGTTTAAAGAGTGTGAAACGCTTAAACAATTCCGCTTCAACACTCTCAAATGCATACAAACCAAAAGTGCTTAACTCGCTTTTTCAGTGTTTGAAAGCTTCTGGTGGTATGTTTATTGAGCCAATTTCGCCTGAATCCAAAAGTAGCCACAGTTTCGTGAAGCGATGAAAAATTCCTTCTGGGTCATTTGAACCCATCGAGAAAGCAACTGACGAACTTGCAGAAAGAAGTTTTTGTGCCTATTGTGACTTCGATTAATCTCGACAATAAAACGTCTCGAATTTGAAGTGATTGTCGAGACGTGGTCAACAAATTCCTTTTGCACAGCACTTGTGACACTGCTGAACCAGAGGACATGCTAGATCAATTTCATGGTTGTAAACATTTTTCAGAGCTTGAAATATAAGGTGGTTCCTTACAGATTCCAACCAATCGGGTTTCTATTGCTCCTAATTTTATTAATACCGCTTTTGGCCTGTTTCGTTATAAATTTCTGCCTTTCGATCTGTATGCATCATCTGCTATGTTTCAAGTTGTCTTGAATACCATTGTTGTCAACCTGAAGGGTGTTTCCGTTTATCAAGAAGATAACATTGTGCATGCACCAACCACGCCCATTCAAGACAAAAATATCATACCTTCTAGTTGAACGTATTTTCTCTCTAAGCGATGCCATCAATTTTTCCAAATGCATTTTTGATACGCCTAAGTTCTCATTTGTTGGAGTTCTCATTGATGAGAGTGATCATCGTCCTGATCCCGATCGTTCCTATATTTTTAACTATGGCATCTGTTCCAATGATCTTCGATGAGTGTCGTTCTTTATTCGGTTCTCTACAGTGGTATTCGCGATCAGTTCCCAACATCTTTGACAAAAACTTTTATCTGACCCATAGTCAAAGCGACTGTGTTTGGAATGATCTACGTGAACAAACTCTCAGGTTTCTGTTGAATTTTCTCTCTCCCCATGCAGTAGTACGTAAACTTTCTCCAGAACATCCATCAAAACTGATTGCGTGTGCGTCCCCAAATGGATGCCATGCTGAGGCCCTGCTAGAACACGACAATCAGCCTGTTATTTTCATCTCCAGAAACATCGGTTCTTCAAAACGTGGATACGCGCAAACATAAGGAGAAATGGATCCTATATGAGACGGTGGAACGAGTAGGTAACAGAGTCCAAATGGGAAATTTTTTAGCTTCCGAAGTGGCTTCGTAATTCAGCTGGTGAAGCGCTTGCTACATTCACGCATGCTGCTTCTGTCGCTGGTTTGATTCACGCTGAAGCCCACACTTTTCGCAGTTAAGTCTCACCTAAAAACAAGGGAGAGAATGGGTGGTTTACTAGAGGATTACTAGACTTCACATATACTTGCTTCCATGTCCATTTTGTTGAATTTAGTAATCATGATAACCCTCAATTTACTTACATACCAAAAACATCTGTTGCTGAGTCTTCTGTGGCAATGATTCAGCGAGGGACTTTTGCTTTGACTGCGTACTCGTACGATATATAGTATCGTGGTGCAAAACTCAATCCTCATACCAACTATTTATCTCGGTGCAATGGCTCCGGAGAGGATGGTAATTCAGAATTTTTATTGACTCAGTCATTCCCAGTATCTCGTTCTGAGTGGATTCGTGATACCCAAAAATATTATTAGGCAATCTTGATTTCACTGTGTATTGGCTGGAACTACGTTGTCTGGCAAGGATTTCTTGAGTTATACAAACGTTGCAACGAACACCCTGCTATTCTGGGTCCATTGTTGTATCTTCGTGAAAGAACTGTTCTTCCTCTGACACTACGATCTGCAGTTCTAGAATATTTACATTACAGTCATTTAGGAATCACAAAGATGAAATTATTAATCAGAACTGGATGCTGCCCTCTGTAATGTTTCCATAAGTTGTGCTGAATGTGTACACAAGGTGTAATTGCGTACATTAAAATGGACACTTCGGCCGACGACTTGTGAGATATGGTAACAAGTACATGCTGATTATTGTGGTCCATTCTTGAATTAATATTATGCTTAGATTGGTCTTGATTCATATTTGCTTTGGTCGGGAGTTTATTTGATGTCTTCGGCGACTTAGGGTCTTACTCTGATTATCTTTTGAAAAAAGGTCGGTGAGGAAAAAGTACTATATGTTTTCGTCATTGACAGTGGCACTGATTTCACTACATAAAAGTTTGAACAGTGACTGAAAAGTCGAGCTGTCGACATCTGTTCACTGCACCGAGACATCCTGAGTTCAAAGGTACCGCTGACAATTTTGTGTGTATTCTGAAAAGTGGGACGTAGTCTATCAACTCTTCAAATCTTCGAGAACTGGAAAATGGTGTGAATGGCTGCTCGATGCAGTATCGAAATTCCGATCATTCGACAACTGGAAGCGGTCTGGCAAGGATACTTAGAACCGCACCTTCCGAACCAACATGCTCAGCCTTGAATCAGCTGAAGCTGGATATTATCGTCGCAATGACTTCCGATCAGTTCTAGGGATTGTGGCCAACAACCTGTGTACTGGAATATGCCGTATACTTGATATAGATGATGGGTCTATTCACCGAAGATATGTCGATCAAATTGCTTTCAATTTGCCTGTTCTATCTTCGTTGTGCCTATCACTGATACCAATGTTTCTGAGTCTGTTCCGAGTTCACGTCGCTCGATTAAACGGGCTACTGAAAACAAACCATCACAGTTAAGAGTGTGTGAGCGCCTCAGAAATAACCAAAGCAGAAACTATAACAATCCTGACTCTCATTCAGACTGTGGCGGATGTGGTGATTGTGTAACATGCAAGCCGCCCATTTCTACTCTGACTGCCCATTACGCTTGTGGACCAACTTTGGGGCAACGTGCAGACATCGGGAGATAGCCTTCTTCCGAAGCAGGAGTTCCAGAAACAGTCCTGTAAGAGGAAGCAACACAAACAAACATGAGTCAAAGGTTCAGTAAGCCATGCACAATATTTACACAGTACAAATTCATTCCGTGTGTGCTTGCCGGTTACGACTGCGCGTTGCTGTTGTCACCAAACCTAATCCTCATTGCCGTTGTTTTATTAAGCCGTTGGTAATTAAATGGGCTCGTGGATTGCTCAGCTCAGGAAGTTGATCCTGTTGCGACAATACTATCTCTGGATTTGAGCTAAGCCAGTTACTCTATTTTTTATTATCAGAATCAACACTCTAAAAAATACCACGGCAAAAATGGACCACCTGTCCGCATTGGACAACCGAACACCCTTTAGTCGGGTATATCGACAAAATCGATACTTGTATCCGTCGGGCAAACTGTGTGCAGTGGATTTTCAAGCGATACATTATTGAGCACGTCAACGGACGCGTGATTGGGAGCTATTTTTACACGTCGCAAAACATCACTGACAGGAAAGCCATCTGTTGGAGTGCGCGGTCGACCACTTCTTCGCAGGTCGTGAATGCCTGTTGGTAGAGTACTCCTCTTCATCAGCCTACAAACTGGTTTACAGGTAACTGGTCACTCGATAATGATCCTGTCCACATTTCTACCGCAGGCGACTTGAGTGAAAGACCGTTTACTACCTAGTTCAGTTGTCAGATTGCCGGTACTTCGTCCCCGTAATGTCGTACCAGCAGTCCGATCTTGTCTTAGTATAAAAAATTCGTCCAGGCCAAGTTGTGTGGGGCTGCTGTCAGGCAAACTGAATTGAAAAAAGTGTGATCTACCTTGATAAAAGAATAATTCTACAGCCAGACACAAGGATGAGTAGGCAGAACGAACTTGTCGCTCCAGGGCCCACAAATTCCATGTACCTTCGTTAAAATAAATTATCGGTCCCAAGGCAACATCATAGTCATTTACACACACGAATTCTACAGTTGGTTTCTGATCAGTCTTGTGGTACTTTGTAAATCCCTTTTGCTCTACAGCTTTTTAATATTCAGCATTTGATTAAAAATTATCCTGACAGCACAATCCGTTGGACAGCTATCGTGTTTCCACCTCGTCAAATTGTAATATCATATGCACCCCGGTTCCCAGTCCAGCGTTACGTCTCAAAAGCTGAAACGTGTATGTGAACGACCAGGTGTCACCGATCGTGGATGATGCTGGTCAGTCCAGTGGAACGATGGGGTCTAGCGCTGTAAATGGAAGTTCGCCTACATTCCTCCCACTTTCATGCAGCTAGTCTTGTTGTGTTATTGGCGGTGTGTTGCGCTCGTTCGTTCATTCGACTGGGTTAGCACACTTGTTTTTTGTGTGTGCTCCAGTGAGATGGGAAAGAATTGAACTATTCGAACGTGTCACACACTTTCGAGTCATGACTGCCCTTTGATTCGAACTNTATCATATGCACCCCGGTTCCCAGTCCAGCGTTACGTCTCAAAAGCTGAAACGTGTATGTGAACGACCAGGTGTCACCGATCGTGGATGATGCTGGTCAGTCCAGTGGAACGATGGGGTCTAGCGCTGTAAATGGAAGTTCGCCTACATTCCTCCCACTTTCATGCAGCTAGTCTTGTTGTGTTATTGGCGGTGTGTTGCGCTCGTTCGTTCATTCGACTGGGTTAGCACACTTGTTTTTTGTGTGTGCTCCAGTGAGATGGGAAAGAATTGAACTATTCGAACGTGTCACACACTTTCGAGTCATGACTGCCCTTTGATTCGAACTAAGGATTTTGTTGTTGCGTTCGTACTGCCGGCATCAACTAAACGAACGTCAAGGTTGATTAAACTGTCACGGTATCACCACAACTCTTCCCGTTCCACGTTGGTTTAATGTACTTCATCGAACACTAATTTTCAAACTCCCTAGGTGACATCCATCATGAATTTAGAGGATACATTCATTCATAACACTGGGCAATCTGAGTGATATCTTTCTGACCTTTCTTCCAGTTCGATCACATTACCCAGCAGCAGATACATGTGCACTCACCTACTGGAGCTACTGATATCCTGGTATTTCCCCTGTTGTGTAAGCCCAGAATGCTGAAATGATTACTCGGACACTGTGGTAGTTGCTTGGATAGGGTGGGTTCGTTATTGTAAATTGCATCGATCAGTTTGTCATACAATAGTGTGCTAGTTGCTCACAGCCAGCCGCAACAATTTTAATTCCATACTGATCATCCCATATACGTTTATTTTTATAAAAAATATTCCCCGCTTAAAACCTTCTTTACGAAAGCATCCGTTTCCTCAAATCCCCTTGGATTCTGTTTCCTGACAAAACACAAACACAGTTGCATTATACTTGATCACAAGTTGTATTCCGATCGTTTATTTTTTTTTAGAGGTGTAAGCGTCTTATGCCGAACCTCCACTTTTTGAAATGATTAGTGAATTGATCTGACTTGAACTGGTTTATAAAACTTTTCAATGTCTGGGTTAACAACAAAGCATTACAGTGAATGGTTGACCATGTCAAGTGGCGGAATATGCGACCTCAGTGAGTCTATTTAGACGTGAACTGGAGAATAATTATACCAATCATCTCGGGAGGAAAATTGAAAATTATGTCAACGCGAATTATGGGGACAAAGCATGCTAAAAATCTGCTCAATCTACTGCGCATCCAAACTCTGGCACAACAGATCTGATATGGGGCCATTCCAAAGGTCGTGTTAAAAATACCGCATCAGGATTGGTACAACAGTCTCAGTTTTGTGTCTTGTGTTATTCACCAGTTTATTTGTTCCGTATTGCACCAATCAAGTTACATTTTGTGACTTTGCATGTGTTAACAGGATCAGTCAATGATAGGCTCTGATTTCTTTAAAGCTTTTCTTTTCATGTTGACCATCACTCACATTTGATCGCAGCCTTCGCATTCAGATAGACTTTCCAGCCAGCCTATTTCGAAAAGAAGCACTACACTCGAGTTTCGCTCTCATTAGAGCTCCTTAGTAGTGCATATAGTTGTTGTACACCTTTAAATTCGGCTTCTCACCTCATGAATTAGAACTGCTTACTGCTACCAGAAGCAGGTTTTCTCCTTATTACTCTCGTGGACATCTTCAATTCGAGTGTGAGTTCTATGGTTATTCGAATTCCCTCAGTCCGACTATCACACAAAATATGACTTAATATCGTACGTAAACCGAGCAACCGAGTTGAATAATCGTTCGCACGTCAGTAGTCTAGTACAAAGCACATCGCAGACAATCACCTATCTTTTCTAGAAATCAATCCAAACACACTCGAACGCTGATCTTTTATCAAAAGCATGTGAAGGAAAAATATGCAAACTACGACAATAATCTCACTATAGGATAGAAAGAATTAACATAAACAAACGATGAGCTACATCCACCTCAGTAGTGCCCACAGTGCCCAACCGCCCTGCGGACAAACACAGTAACTGCATTGTTAACTTCAAGGAGACACTCTATTGACGAGTTTTAACGAGAGCTTCTGTTCTAAGAAGACTGACAGAAATATCCATAGGAATAGAACACGAACAGTCAGTTATGCATAACCTTTAACCTATTCAAACAAAAAACTCTACTAATCATCGGTAATGAAACTACCGCTGATCAAGTCAATGGTTTCTGTGCATTCAACTTAGATGGAAGTCCCAGTTGTGGGGTCACCTACTGGAATCGGCCGGATAGTTACTCTCTTCTCGTAGAAATCAGCAACAGTCCGGATGATAATTTTAATGAAAAGGTAACCGATAGGTAAAACCCTATTCATTTCGTCATAATTTTTGTTGAAAAATTCGTTTGTTTTATCAGCACATGTTCCAGGCCGGCAGACAGCACACTTCTCAGGTCGGAAGTATAGAACAGTCCGGCGCAATTGATTATATTGTGTAGAAGTGATTCCGCGAACGAGTACAGTTCAATCCATGCGCGCCTGGCTCATTTCGATGGCGTCATCTGCAACTCCCTTCTTTGCTGTGCACTTTCTCCGGCAACTCGCCCGTTTCTCGTTCGTGTAACGACTGCAATAAATAATATTTCTGATAATAGCATTCATTTGTACAGTTTTAGTTATTTTGTTTTGTAATAATAACTGTAACAATGACCGTCTCAGGCCTAAAATCACAACTCGCTCCGGGCCTCGCCAGCTAGAGGTCCTGTTTCTCACTGGACATTCTGCTTTCTAGGGTCGATAAAAATAAACGCCGTCAGCGAGCTTAACTTTCGTTTTTCACTTTTCTACGGCTCTTGATATTGAGGACTGACAAATAACAATCAGTTGAGGTTCTGAAAGTAGCTTCATTTTTCACGCACTTTATGGAGGGTGCAGATTTTGATGGATCGACGAGTGCGTCGCGCTATGGTGTGCTGGCACTTACCACGGTACGGTCATGTCCCATCCAGCAGTAGTTTTAACCAAAATACATTATCTGTTTATCTGCTCCTGGCATCCTGCTAACTTCGTTAACTGAGAGTTTTTCAAAAAAAGACCAGTATGAACGGTGAGTATCAGAACTCATCAAAGGTATACCCAAACGGTTAACGGAGATTGATGCCATATTCGGTGTATCCGCCTAAGAGAATTGGACTGTTACTCACCGTTTGACGAAGTAGTCTACCATAACCAAGTTGTACCAGTTGTTTCGAGGTGACCCAAACAGTGGTTTCGTAATATCGACTTCGACCGACTCGTCAGAACGTTCAGAGGTCATAATCTGCAACGGTGCTAAACGCTGTACACAGGAGTTGTTGAAAGTAGCTCAATTTCCACATGACTAACAGAAAAAGTCACCTACGGTTTGATGAGGCCAACACAGTCTTTGTTGTGTGGATGTCACGAGTTTAATTATCCCTGCACGGCCAAATCCGCCGTTCAGGAGCTCCCTAAGAATTCATGTGTCACGGTTTGAGTGCTTGCTATTGTCTGCACTTAAATAGATTAGATTCGAATAAACACTACGTATTTCACTATCGTGAGCTGTTTCTAAAACGCTCAAATGCAGGGAGTTCCGTAAATCCTACCTTTTGCTTCCATGCAGTTTTGTCTATCCGCATCGTTCCGATATCTTGGAAACAAATGTATTCTCAAGACTGCTACCATCGACTATATTACGTACGCTCTATGTTGATCAATACTCCGCTGCTTAATACAGGACGGACAAACACAGTAATTGCATGCAAAACTTCGTGACACTGGGTCAACACTGGAATGTGTTTCCTGGTTCGAGGTTTACATTTGAGATTGTATTCCATCGAGATGTGTTGCAATCTTGCTAGCTTATTCTGTGGGTCCTCGAAATTTTGCAACCAACGGCGGAACTGATGATTCGTGTACACAATAGAATTTTTGCCAGGAAAATGATGTGGGAAAGAGTGACACCGCCAGCATTTTCTTCAATGCCGCACAGTATTTCATCCTACACTTAATCAAGTACCGACTATTGAAAGCGGCGTCCTTGCTTCACCGCTAAGTCCTCGATAAGTTAGTACGGCTCTGACTACGCCGTTACTTGTGTCGATGATCAAGGTAGGTTTTCTGAAGTTCGCTGACATACCTAAACACACTGATACTGATGCATACACAAAGCTTTATATAGTGCTTTGGAGACCTAGTATCACCTCAATGTCCAAGTGATTTCCTAACAAATTTTAATGGTTTGGTTAGGAGAGTGGAGGTGCTGACAAACTCGGCGATGAAGCTATGACAGTAAGATACAAGTCTGAGGAATCTTCCCAGCTCGTCCGCATCTGTCATCGTAGGCATAGCTAAAATTGCTCCTTCTTCGGTGGATCTGTAGGACTTTCATGCCCAGAAATTGCACATTCAAGAAATTTCACATTTTTGAGCAGAAAATTACATTTTGAGGGTTTTAGTTCGGACGTAATTTCAACCAGACTTTCCAGCGCATATTATAAACTGCGCGTTTGCCGGTGCTCCGATTGTTTGTGTACCATTAGGTCATCCAGATACAATAAGCATTTTCAAGTTATCAGATACTGCAGAGTTTTTATGTAGCCTTATAATGTTGCGGGCACGTTTTACGGTCTAGAGAACTTGAAACTCGTACTGTCCTGAAGTTGTTGTGAAAATCGTATTAGTTCGATCACCCCCTTATTTTCCACCTACACATTTGTTAACATCAGACTCAACAGGCTGAAGTACGCAGCTCTACTAAGTCCATCAAAAAGGTGGGGAGAGGTTTTTCTTAGCTACCTTGAGCTTCCTGAGATCGGCGCACACCCGAGGGTCCTTCGATTTCATCTGACATGTTACACCAACCCATGGGAATTCCGTGGGTTGGATTGCGTTATTACTATCACTGTTGGCTGCTTCAAGTGCCTTGTCCTGAAGATGTGCATATATCATCTGGAGCATTATTACGATTATTGATTCGTTCTTGTACTAATTTTGTGTCTCAGGAGATTTATGCGTACAAACATCCATGAGTTTTTAAAAATAGAAGGAAAATTTTTGTACGTTTCTGTCTCTGTACTGATCGATGAAAAATGCTATTGGACGGTTTGTAGGTATAAAGAAAGAGTGAACGGAACTAAATAAAGGGTGAATTCAACGATTCTGTTAGTATTCAGTCATACAAGCAACGAATGTTGAAACACACTGAAACAACAGTTAACTGGGTTTACGCATTTAATGACCTGTAGGACTGCGTCAGTGTGACAGCTATGAAACTTCCAGTCCATGTTGTCTCTCACGTATGTGGTGACCGATCGTCTTACGACACTCAGTCGAATCAACCGTTCGAATGCGGAAAGACACTAACTGTGAAGCAGGTCTGTTCGCAGAGCAACCTGCCTGTTCCGTTACACATTTTCACTGAGTGACCTATTAGGTGTTCGTCCTTGTTTAGTCTGAGGAGGTTTGCCAGTAGACGACGCGGAGTATGGAGTATTTGATAGATAAGAATTGAGTATCCCTTGAGAATTGATATACTTCTGCCAGTCTTTCTGGGTACAAGGTTTCCCTGGGCCCCATCGTTCCCCTAGTGGCCCGTCTCTGAACGCTTTCAATACGTGTCAGAGTATTAGAATAGGGACGGCGGGCCTGTATGTTCGTTTTCAGGTGTGGACGGATTATGGAGGCAAACCTACCGGGAAACATCTCAAAGTGGAATGTTCCACAAATTCGTCCTAGAAATTTCCGGGTTTTCTGTGTCTCCGACTGATTGCCACTAGGGTTTCTAGGTCTCGTTTGCATGCTGACACGCGGACCCTTGTGTCCCCGAGTACACTTTTGATAGCAGATATGCATGACTTTACCGATGGTGACATTGACTGGCTAGTTATTTTCTATGGACCACTGGTTTACACATCGCAAATGGCTGGGTAGATTTGCTGCATCTTTCGAGTACTCCAAAACTTGCCATGGCTTTGTGTCGTCAGCAAAGAATGAAAAACCAGTGATTTAACTATACTGGGCAGTTTAAGAACCATAAGAATGAATTACAGTGGTCCTAACATTGAGTCTTGCCAAACACTGCTGGTGGCTGGAAACCACTCTGACAGCTATCCATTCATTTGACGTTGAACCATGTTCGAAGCCAATCCTGCGTCTGCAACTGTTGTCCAAACACTGCGAACAGTCAATAGAACCGTGATGCATGAGTATCCCCTACGGAAGCCATGTTGCCCCCTGACGATCAGTCGGAGGTCTTCAAGCTTGGCCTGGAGAGATTTATCTAATATACTCTTTATCACTTTGGAGACCGCTGAGAACAACGCTACTAGTTGATAGTTTGCTGAGTGATCTCTGCATCCATCTTTTAGGATAGCTGTGATTGTTAACTGCTTTCATGCTTTCGGTAGAGTGCCGTTTGCCAAAAAGCGACTGAAACGTGCTGTGAGCAGTGATGCTAACTCCATGGAGGAGCTTATCAAGACAACAGGGGATGCTAAATCTGAACCGAGTATGTTCTCTGATCTTATTCTGACTTGTGGAGCCGAAATTTGGAATAATCCAGCTGCTGCCAGTGCTCAAAGGTCAATCGTGACTTGCAATTATGCACATCCACACACTGTTTATCTAGAGTGTTGGCCGCCTGTGCATCTGGATTGGTATTTCTACCAGAGATCCGCATTTGCGAAATACCAACCTTACTCCCTGTAACTTTGCTGTGTATAAAAGCCTGGGATTTACCTTCAGTTACTCAGCTAGACCTCAATGATAGTAAAGTCGATTCTCTCTGATAGAAGTCGCAGTAGGACCGCGCCATATGACGTAATATACGAACGCAAGGCTAATGGGTTGCGCATTTTGTCATCTACGTCATACTCATCAGACACTACATGGACTACCTGTACTAATCTGACAGAGAATCAGCATAGCAGTTGCGTAACACGTTTACCTTCGAAGCATTGATCACCTGCGTCCAATCCACCGGAACAAAGAGAAGAATTGTGTTGTGGGTTGTCAACATTTCATCTAATCTATTCAGCTGCTTAATTAAAACAGTTAATTTGAACAGTTAATTATTAGGAGAACTTCATCAGAGCAGAAAGAATACATATTGCGATATGTTAACACCTCACTTACTCTCATCAGTCGTAAACGTAAAACATACCAGTTATATACATCATGTAGACAAGGACAAACATGGTCTAGACACACATCTGTGTGATGTGTATCAGTGGCATTTTTTACGTTTGTGACTGATGAGAGTAAATGAAATGTTAACGTACCGCGATATGTCCTCTTTTTGCTCTAATGAAATGGTTAAAGAGAAAGTGTTTCACATTAGAAGAATAGCGTACAGTAGAACGGATAGAATGTTAGGGGTCACAAACTCATTACCATGCAAGAGGTACCGTATCAGCCAGTAATTTCTGAGTTCACACAGCTGATCTTTGCTGTCTGATCATTAAAGCTTCACTGACGACCCGAAGTTCCTGGTTTGAGTTACGTAATAATTCAACGAATGAATCGACCGGATTCACCATGTGGTCAGTCACCCGGCTGTGATTGACTATCGTGGATGACAGGTTGGATTGTTCGTTTTCAACCGTCCTGATGCCCTGCTCCACAGAATTGATCAACCACTTGAGGATATGTTCCGGTATTTGTTGACGAATGCATCAGTCCATCCTGTCAATGTGAGTGTCACTGCAGCTGTAGATGAGCCGATAGACAATATGAGGGGCGAAAAGGTCAAATGGACAGCGTTTGCCTCTACTCAGAATTACTATCTTATTTGACTGAAGAGGCACAGTTTAGCTGAACGATAAGTTCGAGACAAGCCAGAGTGAAGCCTACACCGAACTGTGTTGGTCAAATGTTCTCCTTGAAATGTGCACTGTGTAAAACCCTCCTTTTTGAGGACAGTGCACACAATCGGCTCGATATGCTTCAGTTTATCATGGATGATAATAAACTTATGCGCATATCCATTAGCAAAAATCATCTTCGTTAAGAACTGCTTTTCCAAAGCTGGCGCATCTGCCATACAAATTTACTGAGTATAACTGGATAGTGTTTCAAACCGCTCTTGACAGTACAAAATGGATATATCGGCCACGCCAATTGGATATGCCAAAAAAGAGCGGTGTATTGTTCTATCCAACTGCCAAGTGGGTGAAACGTCCAGAGGTCAGGTTATTATTAGATTTCGTCTCGAAGTTCACGGAGGGTGTAAAGACGTCATAACACTATAGAATGTGGAAAAATGAGAATGGTTAGTAAAAATCGAAATTTCAATAAGTGTTTGTAGGATAAATTTGGATGGACATGATTTTAGACTGATCTTTCTGTCAATCCTAGAGAAGCATCTGCAAGCATTGAGCCAAGAGAAATGCCAACAGCTACTGCATCCGTCTGTCTAAATTTAGATTTTCCAAATTGAAAATCATATACTTTCTGGGCATGAAAAGTTAGGATCTTTAAGATATTTGAGAGAAACTGGGATAAAAATTTCTTAAGACAGGATAATATAACACGAAATGTCGACAGTTTCAATTGAAGTGAGTGATAAAAAAATGAATCACCATATATAGAAAACAGTGTTTTTATACTCAAAGCGTTCACCAAGTGCAAGGTATCCTTAACACAATAAGAGGTTAACATTTTGCTCACCGGATGGTGCATTCTCACAAACCAACGAGCAATCTTGTGATACGGAGAGATGTCCATGACTAACATTGGTCACGAAAGGACACAGTTAATGTGGGGTTTAGGAGATCCAGTCAGGGGAGGTGTTTAGGTCTCGAACATTTCAAGTTGCTTGTATAGCATCACGTCAATGTAACCGTGTAAACGCAATAATGATAACTTTCGTGCAATTTGTCTTTAAACCAGCTCGTTGTTCTGTTGTGTTATCTGGCGTACGTTCTGTGGACTCCGAGTATTGCGTCAATTTTATTCAAACACTAATCCTTTTCATGCTGGCGATAGCTCAGTCTTTATCCGGATATAGAAAGTTGAAATCCTTCTTGTCTCGTAGCTGTTTAGTAGGCTGATAGTGTTCAGACGTCAGACAACATTGTAAAGGGATGAATGCCTAGATTAACTCATAATCTACATCGGCCAGTATTGCCTTGAATCAAATGACATTATCCGCAGTTGTTGTGGCAAGCCCTTTCAGTTAACCGAATTGAACCGAACGAATTTAACCTGCAACTGCAAGTTGTTGACGTGTTTCCGTGATGTCTTGTATTCCTTATACTTCACGTTCACGTGCATATGGTCCGGAAAAGCCTTTGCATGGTTACGACTGACACCATTAAGTATGTGTACGTGTCTGTTTTCGGACGTCTTGAAAGACAGCTTTCGAAGAATCACAGGCCGAAAATGAAGGCCGCGCTCTTTTTCTAGCGTTCGCTGGTGTTATGTACACCGCAGTACGTCAGTGAGATTCCGGTACAGTATCAGCAGAAAGTGCGTTATCTAAGCCGCTTTCATTCGCAGTGTCTAAGGCACATCTTGGATATCCGGTGGTCGGAAGTGGTACAGAACACTGAGTTACTGCAGTGAAAGGACATGGACTGAGTGGAAGTCCTACTGATGCTGAGTTAGCTTCGTTGGCAAGATAACGTACGAAGAATGGAGAACGAACAAATACCGAAGCAGCTGTTATACGGGCAAGTGAAAGCAAATAAGCAATGTCCTGATGGTCAAAAACAGAAACACCAGGGTGTTGTTCAAATAAGTCTTTCCCTTCATCATATCACCACTAGATCTTGGGAGGATTCAGCTCTGACCCGCACGTTCCGGAGGGCTACGATCCGGAGGGGAAGTCCGTGTTTCCAGTGAGAAATTGTTGCGCTGTAGCGAATTGCAGCGGGCGGTACCCAAAGGAACCATAAGTTATGGTGGCATGACCATCTGACGCTGTAATGTGTGCGGCCGAGAGTGTACTGGCCGCCTCGGATCAGTAGGTCGTCAACGTACTCATAGTACACTGTCGACGAAGAGATAACGAGTGCGTCTTATCAATTATATCCTTTTTTTCGTTTCTATCAACCAACCACCACCATCGCCTGAGAAACGAACCCTTTTTTCAGAAACCTGTCACTCGAGCCTTCAACCTTCCTCATTCTGCGACTTCGTTGATGCATTGTATGGTGAATATTTTGTTTGTTTTTCAGTTCAACCTTAACTTCCCTTCCCCCCCTCGTCCTCTGTACAGAGCAACAATGTGCTCTTATAGTGATTCACTTCTTGCCTCATATTTTCGGTATTTCTTCTTTCCACTCCACATCTTACCACTGTAACTTCTCCAGCTATTTTCTGACACAAAAGCGTTTCATTATCACACCAGCCTACCAATCGGCTATAGTCTTATTCATTCTGAGTTACACTGTATTCACAGTGTGAGAATGAAATTGCAGGTGGAGCGGTGCAAGCCCCATGTGGTAACTGTCATGCGCAAGCGTCCTTTGGATTCGGTCACTTTGGTGAGCTAATCCGAAACGGATGCTGCTAAACGTGTGTATTCAGTACATAGGTCAGATCACTAGGGTGTGTAGTAACCAAATCGGCTAGACAGACCTTGATAGATAACCACACACTACGGTAGTGTCTGCCTGTTTAGCGGTCACCCAGAGTGCGTCACCCACCAGTGCCTTTTCGGGGTCCAAATGCTCACGCAGACGGATCAGTTGCAAGAGGTACACCTGTACCAACATACACGTCAATGGTGTTGTTGTGCATTGCTGTCCGATTTTAGGCGCAAGACCACTAACTGGGGCTATTCATTTTCTCCATTTTGGATAAGCCGATAAGAGTCGCCTTTTGAATCGATTATGGTGAACACAAATCAACACGCGTACGGAGTACTCACAACAGACCCACTAATGAATTCCGTTCATAACTGCACAAAAGAACTATCAGTACCACCACCGTAAATCACTCGTAATAGAACGAACTTATTCGTTACAGATCGGGTCGTAACTTTGTCCTTCCATCTCAAATAAAACTCAATTTGTCTTACGATTCTACGTTTCAGTCGCCTGTTATGTTTTACCTAACCGTGCTGCCAACCAAATCAGAGACTGGTTTGATATGGAATTGAGATTTCTGTGTAAACGCAACAATTTCTGAAACACACATTGCGGTTCCTGTGGACAGTCCGAGTCACATTACAAACCAACTGCACACACTAGCGAAAACTCTATCAACAAAGCATCAGAACATCGGATTTTCAAGAAGTCTGAGCTGAGGAGAAGAACTCAACACTATCCAGGACTTACTGATTGTAGGAAGACGTTAGAGTAAGCAGACAGTCGTTGAGAAGGTCGAAGGTTAACACCCTGTATATGGACCTGCGTTTTACGCGTTAGCTCTGTTGGTGACTTCCATACGGCTGCAAAATGATACCGAAAGCTCAGAAACTGCCAATGTGGTATTATTTACCCACCCAACTGATTGTGTCAAACAAAATACACCCAATTTTTCAGTGAATTGACTGCCCAAGCACGAATTCTCCAACGATTTACGCTGGAATCCACTAATACTGCTGATGAGTACTGACATTTTAATAACGGGGTTATTTGGAACAAAAATCAATCGATCTGATTCCAGTTCATTCATTTGAAAGCTCGTTCATATCAGAACAGAGAAAAATGTCCATATCAATTGGCTTATAAATCGGTTGAGGACATGCTTCGAAAGACAGTTACATTGGTTACCTCAAGTGGCAAAGCAAACGTAATTTGTGTAAACTTTTCCAAAAGACATTCAACATATATATAACTGACGTTCTCACTTGTTTTTTCATAGTTATTATGTGTGTAGTAAAGAGGAAAAAGGGTGAAGTGTCAATGCATAAACACTGGCTTGTACCTAGTAGTATGTGTACCTGAATATATGCTTTGTTTGTGGAGCGAAAACTGTATTTTACCTAGTAATCTGGTAAAAAGCTCATCCATAGCATCATATATCACTGGAGGTTTGAGGTGACAAGTTGCGAGCCGCAGTCTAGAGGCTTGAATTTTGGGAAGCTACGTCGGGAGGTTGTACGGCACGCGTACTGTCTAACATGCACGATGCGGACTGTATCGACTTGGAAAAAGACGTTCACTTTGGGATGCATAAACCAATTCCTGTTGTGTTACAAATGGTTTCAAGCGCAATGTGGAAAAAGATGGACTGTAGCACGTTAAAGCCTCAAGACATATCTCGCTGTTTTCACAGTATGACATAATCAAAGCAAGTTAGTATGGCCAAGTACTTCAACACAGTTGTGATGGCCGGTGTGAAATCGTGCTCTCAAATCAATTGGTGAAACGGTGTATGATCTTGAGAAGCTGTCGACTACCGAAAAATGATACCGTATTTCCTGATTTATCTGTGTATCCGCCAAGTATTGACGATTCCCACCCTATCCTGGCAGTAGGTTAACAAAACGAACGTCTAACAGTAAGTCCCAATCTTCCCATCGTGATTTGATAGGTAGGTGGGTTAGCCTGCGTGAATCACAAATTTGTCCTGAAGCCACCATAAGTCAGTGTACTAGAAAGATTTAATTTCAGAGAAAGACTGAACTTTATTAGAGAAATAAATCCCCAGATGAATCGGAGGAACCCCTTGCAAATTGAATTTCAAAATAATTTTCAACAGTTGTTCATAATCAGTGTTAGAAGGCTTGCTATTCAATACCTATTCCGTATAATGTACATCCTTGTGCACGAACCTCGGTTTTCCTAAGGAACATTTGTTATGTTTATCTTCAAAACCTAACAAACGATAAAGCAGAGTATTAGGAATTCGATCATATATACACGAGACATGTCTAGGAAGTGATGCATTGTGACATGAAATAGTGAGGTTAATTTTGTCTGGTTTCCGTAGTCATTCTTGAATCGTGGGCGTGGAATTTTAGGATTCAGTGTTTCCGCCGTCCTCAGGCTAATTTGACGTCAAAAAAGCAAATCCGAAGGGGAATCTTTTTCTAGATTGAACGGATCACTTTAAAATGTGGTGTTCACGAGTGGAATGGTCATCATTTGTTTGTTAGATATGCTTAAGTATTCTGAGTGTGTCTTACCGTTACTTCTCACCAGTCTGTGTGATATAAAATTGAACAGATAGCCAGCCTTTATTCTAATGTTTCTTTGGGTGATGTTACCTAGATGGTCATATATGAATCAACTCGAGGTGGAGTTCAGTTTCGTTTTTGCTATTTGTGTTTACGTAACTCCCTGTGTAAACTATGAGTAAGGTGTAACACGAAAGGAGATATTTCTGTGAATCTGCCTGATGTTCAAGGAGTTAACCTTAGGTTCTGTGCTCGCATACAACAGAGGAATCAGGAATGTTGAGAGCCATTGAATGGAAAAAGTTTAGTGCAACTATACGCTGCAACTGCTGTCCACAATGAAATCTAAACAAATATCTTCCATCGGACAATCTTACTTATAGAGTAAATTAGGTTGCTGCAGAAGGCTAAATTAAGAAGGGTTGATGCTACGACTGAATTTTTACTGGCACTGTTGCCATAATTATTTTGATCCACCCATCCGTTTGAACGTGGATGTATCTCCAGTCTTTTGTAATCGGATCCATACGCTCCAAACTGACTGGTTATCAGACTGTTGGTATCTATGGTTAATATGACACATTCATCCTGGTCCTACACACGGGGGCACAAAGAACTGTTGTTAACACAAGCCGAATGACTGATTAACGAGTAGGTTACTTGCACACATGTCTGACAAGGAAACCTAAGTTCCACAAACCGAACGTGGTCGGAGCTTCAGTGCCTTCGATATCTACTTAGCGTAATTTACGTTCATTTCGACAAGGGAGTGATGAATTTATAACGATATTGTTTGAAATGTGTGATTTAACGTCATGATCGAGTAAAGATCTGTGCCTGAAAAGGAAAGTAGGTGTAACAGAAAGCCCTACACCGTAACCTCTGAATTATCCAGTGCTCCCGTAGTGCAATGCGTAACACACGTAGTTTTGCCTAAGATTTGATAGGAAGGGAGCACCCGAGACTTTTGTGTAACATAGAGATACTTACCTGATCTCTAGACATTTCACACTCAAAGGGCTGGATTACACCTAACTCTATCATTCTGAGATTCGGGGATGTATTTATCTGTACAAGAAATAAGGTTACCTAAACTAGTGAAAGAACCAGTGGGTTATCAATGAGTGACCGTTTTTCGGTGGGTGCTATACGGTACTTATGAGTTATGTATGTGTGATTTCCAGTGATACACTCGCTTTCAAGCAAATAATTAATCAGTCTTCCCAAAATGATCACGCCACGACCTACTGTCTTCCCGATGCATCAGTAAATGCGACAGGCATCTTTTAGACAAATGTGAATCATAGTTTGTTCTTATAACCAGCTTGCCTACATTCGAACTCAACCGCAGCACTCTTCCATTCCACATGGAAAAAACGCACAGAAAATAAACCCTCCGAGCTGAAGACAGAAAATGATTGACTGAGGTTTACGAGCTGCACTCAATTTATGCTCAAAAACAGGGTGTCCACACCAAGTAATTTTTATCAGACTGTTTATTTTCATCTTCTGAAATCACATTGTCTGATTCACATTCATCGTTCTATTAGTTGCAGGTTTCGCTATCTTTCCAAACTCTTAAACAGACTACAGAGGATGCAGCTAGCAATCGTCCANTCGTCCATGTCTCCTTAAACCACTTAATCCTATTCACTACCGTCTACGATTTATTCACGCAAACCACTGGAGTTTTGTGGAAATAAAATACTATCAAACGGTTTTATAGGGCGTGGCTGGTCAGGCAGTGGCAAACGTGGGGCTAGGTGAAACCATTTTTTTGCTAATTAACAGTTGCCAATCAGAATGCTCTCATGCGCGTGCCATAAGAATCCAGGTGCTTGTAATACAGTCTACTTATACATATAATTCCATTAGAGACATTCGAGGCAAATCAGGTATTGGAATATTTAGGTACGTCTGGTTGAACTCGATGCAGGTAAGAAACTCAGAAATTGTCTGCTATTCCATCAATCAATGGAACCGCTTCTCCCATCTGACAAGTTTTTATTGGTACGGTAATCACAAACATGAACCCGCACTCTGTAACATGACAAAACCATGAGCTTCCGAAAAACAACTTACCGACCACCATAGTCTGTACTGGACAGTCAACTGAGGAAGTTGGCCGGGAAAGCTATCTGAATATGAAAACTACGATAAAAACGTAAGTGACCTTCTACACGAAATTAACAGAATTCCCGATCACTGGTGAACAACTAAATAAGTCATTACAAATAACAACATTAGTTGAACTGTGCTTTTCAGGATGACTCTAGAAACTCTTCTTCGAATTTCTGTCTGCTTGACAATTTTTTCTGTCGGCTGGCCGTGTACATGTTAATAGATGCCTGCTTTTTAAATATAAAATATAAGCCTTGTGAATTGCCAGTCTCGATGTGTACGTAACAGAATCCTTTGCGAACGTCAGTCAGATACTGTAAAGCTGGTCATGCATCGAAAATTAGCCATGTTTATGTTGACCGAATTCAGGAGAGGATTAAAGTGTTCATGTGTGCTACTATATTTTATCAGCGATGCTTTATCAACTGAAGGCAGACTGTGGCACAACGTAATAGTTATCTCGGTTCTGACTTACGCAAACCTGAATAATTTCAACTAGGCTCAACACTGAGGCTTGACGACCGCTTAATTCTTCACAAACCCATCAACGAGACTGGACCTCAACGCAGTGTGGCGGCTTGCACATGACGTTGACTTATGAGGTTGAACTGGAAATTTTGACGATTATGCCGACGAAGTCATTTATATCAGGGAGTCCAATATGCGGAGATATGACAAACCACAGTCCTTGGTCCTCTAGGTTGGAGGTGAGAAGAAGGTTGGAGTCCTTCCCAGAAAAATATACCAGTTCTGGTACACTGCCACTCACCTGGTTCCTTCAGGTACAGGCTTTCGAAGCAAAGGCTTTGGTTGAGAACCCTATTCGCTCTCCTGCCTGGGTCTGACTGTACCTCAACTCACATACCACCATAAACACACACAACACCGATAGTTCCACACTGCATTGGCCATCTCGCAGTGTAAACTAGGTTGTCCTGTCCACTGCACACATCAGGGTGGATCGAAGGAAACATGCCATTACTGTACCCTTCCACTGTCTTGTCGAAATTAGTCTTTTAATCTCTCCCAAACCCCAAGTCTAGTAATTACGATGCAGGTCCCACAACAGATACAGCTAATTCCATTAACACTCTATCGTTAAGTCCCATCTCTCACCATCCCGTCTAAGGTCTCCCTCGTTCCTTGTTTAGATCTGGGATATCATTTAAAACAGGTGATTAATTTTGTTATAGACGGAACAATAGAGTATAGTCTGCGGCACTCACAAGATGCCGGCGTGGACCTCCTAC